>OY986041.1:34781087-34981087 GCA_963920215.1 Nineta flava | reverse complement strand
TACACCTTATATTTATTTAAAAAATCTCAAACTGATTGCTTCCTATTCATTGGTCAAAAATTAACACTTTTTAACCTTGATAATTTTTGTCAAAATACCTATAACAATATAAATATAATAATAATAATAATAATTATTGTTTTTTTTGGAGGCGGTGTCCAAAAGTTATATGAATTTCTCTATGCTGACACCGCCTCCAAAAAAACAATAATTGTACATATATATTTAAAAATTTTTGCTTAGGTGAACTAAAATTGGCACAAGAATATGCAATTATTTTTTTACTTTTTAGTGCAATATTTGATTTTTGAAGTCGGGTTTCCATTTTGTCAAAATATGGTTTATTTTATATAGAATTGAATAATATTATGAATAATATTAATACTGTCATTTTTTAAATTCTGAGTTTTAAGAAAGGTATTAAGCAAAAACGCTTTTTTGTTATAAACAAATTCAATTTTAATCCTGATCCGTCACGAGTCGGACCGTAAAAATTTAGGGTCATATTAGAGACGTCAAGATGAATCGATTTAAAAAAAATGCGGTTCCGAGCAACCTCGGAACAAGCAACCTGAAAAACCTTTTTTGAAGCTAAATTGACTCTACCAAATCTTATCTTTTAAAAGCTATGTTTAAGACGGCTATAAAATGGTTGATTATTCAAAAATGAGCTAAAATACTCCGATTTTATGTTTTTTTCTCAGCTAGTAGTAGTACTAGTAATAGAAGAAGCCAGGCAAGTAAGCTTTCTAGACCTTTTTTACCGAAACCAGAGGAATCCACCCCCACGCTTTGTCGGTTCCTCTAGCCCTCTGTTGATTGTCGAACCTACCCGTCTTCTTTGCAAATAACAGGACAAAGTTCCATTTTAGTTGTTTTACCTCATATTACACCAATTTGATTGAGCGAAAGCTAGGAACCTCATTCTGCCTCTGAAAAAAAATTATGCCAGAAGACATAGGAGTACGTCTCCTTCATGGGCGAGTTCGTCGATCGTTTCATTGCCCTCAATGGAACAGTGCCCCGGTGCTCACATCAAGATGACCTCTTTTGTCCTTGCCAAATTCTCCATTGAATCTCCGCATTCGAAATCCAGAGATGTTATATCAAAAAAATATGGCTTCCCTTTTTTTAAAACACAAGTTGGTCCTAAAATAACCTCGAACGCCCAGGTCAAAATGAAATTCAAGTTCACCATCTTATGCCCTCCTCCGAACAGAACAATTTGTATTCGGGTTAATTTTTCTAAAAACACATTCTTGAAGAAATATTCAGGTGCATTATTTAAAACGATATACACTGTATAAATATAGTAAAATAAAAAAAAGTAAAAGACAAATGAAAAAACGTTGTGAAACGTTGTCAGAAAAATAAAAGAATTGATGACAACGACGACAAACGACAACGGCAACAGTGTATAGATGTGCTTGCTTGGTTAGAGATAGATGTATCTGCCAAGTAGTACTTTACAATATCTATATCTTTGAATAATGTTACTGATAAACATGGTGAATATAGGAAACATTACAATACTTTTATGTGCAAGACGAGCATAACAAATATAATAAAAGTATTTCAAGTACAATAACGTAATGTGTAAATGCATTTACAGTGGAATCTCTTTCAATCAAATGACCACTATGAAAAGTTATATAATAAATCAACAATATTGTTTAATCAAGCTTTTATTTTACTTATACCGAGTGAGTAAAGTACAAATTGAGACGTGTATGCAGTAAATGCTTCGGATAGAAGTTGTTCATTATAACTATATACTAACAACTTTTTTCGACTATTATTTTGGCGAAAAACGAATAAATAGGGCATAAATCAGTTATAAAATTTTTAAATGATAGCTCGACTAAAGTGGCATTCTTTTATCATAATTTCATAATCGATTCGTATCCAATCCATTCAGTTTTCGAAAAAATGTGACGAATAAAAATTTTTCGTTACAAAAATATTAGCAACTTTTTGGAAAACATTGTTTCAAAAACCAAATGGATTCGGGGCAAAGCAACTATGAAATTTTGAAAAAATAACGCCACAAATAAAAGATACATAGTTCCATCTATATCGCTTCCGTCGATGTATGAACAACCAATCTGAAAATAAAACCTATCAAATTCTGCGTTAATCATGTTTACATGCTAAATAGAGTACATTCATAAAATTCTACAAAATCGTATATAGTATATTCATTAAATTATACAAAATCCACAATAAAGTTTATCATTTTTATACCCGATATATAGTATTATATACAAAGGTATTATAAGTTTAATAACGACTTTATAACGGTGGAAAATATTAATCACAGAAAAAAAAAATGTTGAATAGGTGTTATTTCATAAAACTACCTAATTAGTTTATTTCCACATGTACGTCTGTCTGTCTGTCTGACCGTAGACACAATAACTCAAAAACGAAAAGCGATAACAAGCTGAAAAGTGTGTTATTTTCTTCTTTGTCTGTGTGCTCTAGAAAGTAATCTAGTAGTAAAAAATTACAATATCAAAATTATACAAAATACTTACCACGTTATGCAAATATTAATCAGTTTATACATTTCACACTGTGTAATGACTATGATGTTAACACAGTATAATATTAATAAAAATATTAAAAATTATACATTGTTTCTAAAACCAATGATTCTACATTTTATCATGCTAAAACACGTCACTTCTTCCGTTCAAATTAGAATTTTAAAGATTGGCATTAAATCCATTATTTACATTCGAATCAGAGTTAGTAAACTTTATCAAAACCAGGCCAGATTTATCAATGTATACATTTCATATAAAAAGTTTACGAGCCCATAAAAATGACATCAATGTGACTCGTAATTATACTATTCTTCTTTTATCAGTAGACATGGAGTAATAATGATGAAGACATTCCTTTAACTAATTTCAACTGTATACTCAAATCGAAATGTTCTAATGTAATAGCTGGCTGTAGCTATTTACAATAATAATAACATCATTTATCATAAAATGTACGTATTTATAAATTTTGTCTATACAGAGTGTGTTGGAATGCTTTTCCAATAGAGAATCAATGTTAAATATTATTTATTACTGGCAGGCCGTCTGGTTACTGTGCGGAGTCAGTCAGTACACATGTAATGAGAATCATCTCATATGCGTATGGTAGTTTGTTTGTCATTTAAGAGTGTGTACTGACTCATTGACTGTGTTTACTGACTCATTTAAGAGTGTGTACTCATTACATGTGTACTGACTGACTCCGCACAGTAACCACACGGCCTGCCAGTAATAAATAATATTTAACATTGATTCTCTATTAGAAAAGCACACCAACACAGTCTGTATACTGTATAACACTCTTTTTTTAATGTATCCCAAACACCGTGCCAATAGAGCATGATAGAAATCAGTGGTACATCGATCGAGCGACGGCTATATCAGTCGAGTATCTGCGATTCGTTACATACTGAAAATACACTGATCCGATTCTCATAACGCGCAAAAAGAGGTATAACTTCAAAAACGATTTCCCCATAAGGTCCTATGTTAATAATTTGATTAATCGTTGATAAATTTTTTAAATAATCGATTTTTGAATTTTTATCTAATATCAATTCTCAAAGATAATAGTTTTAAAAAAATTTCTAATCGGCTGTTTGTGTTCACTGTAATTACTTTACCAGGCAACAACACCATTGCACTAACAAAGTACCAAGGTAAAATTCTATTAATAATATTAATTTTCATCAAGTTATATAATTTAACAAATAGAAATATTAGTTTATAGAATATAACGAGTCATATAACATAGTTAACGAGTTTATCATAGAGCCCCGTTGATTGCAGTTGACATTCGTTGCACAAATAAGATGTAACATCATCAGTACCTACATACATACTACTCGTATAGTCGGTCTTTAATAAGATGTTAGACATCGTGAAGTTGATTCAAGTTACACAATATAACTACACAAATATTTCCGTTCTGTGTAAACGGTGCTAACGGTGGTGTGTTCAATTATGTTGTGCACACCTAGATTTACTTAAGATTTTAATAAAATGTCTATGTAAGGTGTGTTGGTTTATAGTATATGCTAGTCAAACGTTCAGTTAGTTAACAGTGTAACATTGCCAATTCAGCCAGTCACCTTTTATAATACGCGGAGTTGTTATGAGTTTCCAACTAAGTACGAATGTGTTATTTTCAGTAATTGGTTTCACCGTTGGAATTTGTAGTAAATACTACAGTTAAATGTATTGCTATTCCCATTTTGCTCATCTTTTATTTTCCTCTTTTAGCTACCCCTTGGGTTACTTTGTCAAGAATGGTGAGAATTTTTTCAAACCAATAGGTTCGAATCCCGACATCGGTAGTTTGTCAATTATTAAGAAAAAAAAGTGGGCGGTTATTTGACTAAACTGTCGGCGTATGGACAAGAACGGAGTAACCGGCTATGCTTGAGAAGGTTTTCTGTAGTTACCTTCACGAACTCCAGATCAATATCGGTATAGTTCCTATCATAGCCGGCTGCAACCGCATATCCTACCAATTCCTAGTCTATAAACAAAAATTCCTTCCACTCCATTCACATCCTTAGGCATCACAATGGACCTTAGGGTCGAAGTGTAGCCCGTCCAGTGCAGCCTCTACAATCTATCTATCTATTTCCGTGTATAAAAAATTGATTGGAAGGGAAAACAGGATATTAGTAGCAGTGGGGAAGTCGAAACCTGGCAAGTAGATCTTCCTAGGCCTTTTTTACCGACATCTAAAGGATAAGGAATTTTAATGTAAACTAGGAATTGATAGGTTGTTCTTCTGCAGCCGACTTTGATAGGAACTATGCCGATATTCATCTGGAGTATGCGAAAGGAAACTGCAGAAAACCTTCACAAGCATAGCCGGTTACTTTCGTTCTTGTCCATATGACGACAGTTTAGTCAATTAACCGCCCCATTATTATTATTATTTAATTAATTTGACAAACTGCCAGTGTTGGGAATCGAACCAGCAACTTCCTATTTCCGAAGAGGGCTAATTGTTACCAGATATCAAGTGCACAAGTTGTACGAAAATAAAAAATTCAAATCAACTCGTTCCGTCCACTCGGCATGAAAAACTCTTTGAAATTTTGAAACTTTCAAAATTTGTATATTTCAGGCTATAAAAAGTCAGTAAAAATAAAAGTTTGAAAATTACAGGATAATTAGTTTTTTTTTTAATTTTGTTCAAATTTTGGTTTCATAAGTTTTTTAACCCGACTTCAAAAAGGAGGATGTGTGTCAACTCAGAACTCCGTCATTTATGAACCGATTTTAAGCTATATATGATTTTTATTTTACAACATGCAAATAACGGAGGTCAGTTGTTACAACCAAACAATGCATCTCTGTATTCTGTAAAATAATCAATAAACGTACAGACAAAGAACTCATTTAACGTATATATAGAATATTTAAACAATTAACTATGGCAGTTTTTACATTTCTTGTTTAAAAATAATATAAAAATCAATGGTAATTATTAAACATTGTTGCCAATAATAGATATAATCTATAATAATATAATTTTATTAAGCTTCATTTAGTTCACATTAAACGTCAACATGAACACTGACTCTTGCATTCTCAAGACGCTTCTTTTTAACCCGACTTCAAAAAGGAGGATGTGTGTCACCTCAGAACTCCGTCATTTATGAACCGATTTTGAATTTTTTGTTTTTTTGTTTTAAAGGGTTTGGTTTCCCATTGGTCCCATTGGCACCAAATCGCATTCTGATGAGGGGATCCCCGGGAAATCGAGGTAAATCCTCATTTTATATGTGATAACCGATTTCTGCGAAATTTTTTTTTGAAAGGGTATACTCATTCATAATGGGAAAATGAGATTTTTTTTTTAAAAACCGACTTCAAAAAAATTTTTTACAAAAAAAAACCGACCCCAAACAAAAAAAAAATTTTACAAAAAAAAAAACAAAATGCATGTAAAAAAAACAGAAAAACTGTTATGAAAAAAAGCACTAAAAATTAAAAAAAAAAAAAAAAACGGATAAAAAAAAATGTAATAAAAAATGCACTAAAAGTTTTTAGGTTGTTTAGTTGGTCTACCCATATTTAGACAAATAAAATAAGTTATAGAACTTCAAAGTCACTAAAAAGCGAGAAATAAAACCTATTTTGACAAAATGGAAACCCGACTTCGAAAATCAAATATTCTATAACAAAAAATGCACTAAAAAGTAAAAAAATAATTGCATATTCTTGTGCCAATTTTAGTTCAATTATTGTTCAATGTACAATTATTGTTATTTTTGGAGGCGGTGTCCAAAAGTTATGTGAATATGCTGACACCGCTTCCAAAAATAACAATAATTTAACATATATATTTAAAAATTTTTGCTTAGGTGAACTAAAATAGGCACAAGAATATGCAATTATTTTTTACTTTTTAGTGCATTTTTTGTTTTAGAATATTTGATTTTTGAAGTCGGGTTTCCATTTTGTGAAAATAGGTTTTATTTTTATCTAGACAACTAGCCATATCACTCTGAATTACTTTATCAAACAGTAAAATTTTATTATTTTAACAAGAAAATGGTTGATAATAATTACTTGTTAAGAATATTATTCAATATCATAAAGACATTATTACTGTCAATAATAATATTATAGCTTCAAGGATATACCATTAATTAGGTATGAATATTGATTCGAATCAGTATACATAAACAAATGTCAATTATCATGAGACTTCCATAAAAAGATTTTTGTTTTTAGATAACCAATATTATTTTATATTACTCCACACTTGAAACCACTTTATCACAGTAGTTTCACAAATTGATTGAAAATACGCCCAAGGTGAAATGATTACTTGAAGTCAACAATTTATAAATATCATAAACAAAAGACGTGAGAAATCAACAAAATAATAATAGCTGCCAACAGAACGTATTACATGAACGCCAAATTATTTAAATTGGCCCTCCTCTCGAGCGTACAAAGTTCAAGATAAGTAAATCCTTAAGCAGGCTGATTGTCACATATAGATCAAAATCGTGGATATTGAATACCGCAGATAGCTATGATAGAGAGTATTACCATTGCATTGTATCTGCCATTGGTAAAGTTTCTTTGAACGACAATGCTCAGAAAAAGATTTGGTTCAGTATTGGAAGATGGAGAGTACCACAGACGAAACAACAAAGAACTAGATGAGCTCTGTAACAGTCAAGATATAGAGAGAGATAGATTATAGAGGCTGCCCTATTTTGATACCTAAGGATGTGAGGATGTGAGTGGAGTGGAAATAATTTTTGTGTATAGACTAGGAATTGGTAGGATATACGACTGCACCCGACTATGATAAACACATGCCGATATTCATCTGGAGTTCGTGAAGGAAACTGCAGAAAACTTTCTCAAGCATAGCCGGTTACTTCGTTCTAGTCCATACGCCGACTTTTTTTCCCTAATAATTGACAAACTAAAAAAAAAAACGAAGTCGGGATTCGAACCCATAACCTCTCAGTTTCCAAGTAAGCATACTGCGCAGACATAACGCCTTAGACCGCTCGGCCACTTGGATTGGTAGTCAAGATATAGTGTAATATCGAATGGTTAGGCCTCATCGCAAGAATGGAAGCAGAAAGACAACATCAAAACATTCTGAATACATGAGGTAAGGAGAAGAGGTTGTCTAAAAATAAGACGTGGAGAAACCTAACAGCCTTGAATGTACGTGGATTTCGCAGCAAAGTGAGAAGCGTGTGAATATTTTTTAGCTTATTAAATAAAAACGTGTTTATAAGAAAAAACAAGTAATGCAACAACTAACTGAGTTAGTTGTTTGAATACCCAGTACATACCGAGTTTATGGAAACAATTTCAAATAAAAGTTGTTTATTCTAAAGAGAAGAAGACTTTTTGTTATTAAACTTTTGTTATATCTCTTACGGTTTCAAAGATAGGCAGTTTTGCCCATTTTGCCCAAACATGGTCCGATGTTGCCCATTATCGAACTTGACCTTTTTTGCTCTAGAACTCACAAAAATAAATTTCAGCTTGTTATCTTTTTTCGTTCTTGAGTTATAGTATCCACAGACAGACGGACAGACAGACGAACATGCGGAAATGGACTAATTAGGTCATTTTATGTCCATCGATAACAAAATTGTTTTTCTGTAACCAATATTTTCAAGCGTTACAAAGTCGGAACTAAACGTAATATACCTTGTAGATTTACATAATACTGGATATAAAAATTGTAATTAATCGTAAAGCGTTTTACGTATAAACTATCATATTTTATTCGACATAAATTCTAATTTATGGAAAACTATTTTAAATTTAAATTGCTTTTACTCGTATATTTGTTGAATAGGATTAACCATTCGACAAAAATATTCTTGACGTTAAAAATGAACTTTGACGTCACTTTTAAGTTTTAGCTAAGGTTTCAACACGTAACAATTAAAAATTTATCAACAAGTGTATGCTAACTATTCAATTTGTAAAAGCTTAAGCCTTAAGCCCAACAACATGTTGAATAATGTTAAAATATTTTTAACGGATGATTAAATCTCTGTACACTAATGTGATTTCAAATAACACATCATCAATAGTTGAAAACAAATTAATATGATCGCTTATTTGAATGTAAATGTATTTATGTACATTTATTCTCGTAATTGAATGTAAATGTTTAATTTTTATAGCAAATAACAAACAAAAAATATATAACTCAGCTATAATATGCTTTAATTTTCAATATTGTACTTTTAATCGAGGTTAAACACCAATTATATTTCACAATGGATAAAATTATTAATAAATAAGACGCTTACAGTCAACATAAAATTATATCGTTTTTATTTTTATCTACTATACATGTGTGTTTTATATCGATTTTGTTTAGATAAGGCGGCGGTGAGTTCTCACGAATCATGTTTAATTCAACTATATTAGTTGATCAATAAAAGATGAAGACGACTGAAATTAGTTTTGTTCCGACATTTCATTTCAATATAAACTGATCTCCGATGAGATAATTGGATACAAAAAAAAAACCACGAAATTAGTGTTTATTTAACAATTTGCTGAACGGTTTACAATATAACATTTGAAATCGTATTAAAAAAATCAAGAGTTACGCCAAATTAATTTTTGGTTGCATTCTTTGATATCAAATGCTTGATTTGAAAAATCATACTCAACTAGGATGGCCGAATCGAACCTAAGACCTCTGGCAGTTTAGATCAACGCTCTGCCTCTGAGCTACCAGATGTTATGGTCAATGCATATGATTTCTCATTATCTGGATGTCAATGTTTTATTAATTTGTTTATTTACTATTTACATATTCTTTAAGTTGTTTTTGGTAAACTAGAGTCGATTTATCCCCCGACTAGAATTTTTTCCTGATTTGCCTGAAGTACCATCAGGACCTTATCACGTTACAATAAGGTTTGCCTTAATCAGTCAAACCAGACAAGTTTCATATCATGATCACATTAGGATAGCCTTGTTAAAAAAATTATTATTTGTAATCTGGTTTTCCATCTCGGGTCCATCTCCATAATCGGGTCCATCTCGGGTTTTTCTGGTCATTTTATCTGGATGACCACCTCATAAGGTAATCCTAACACAAACCTTACAAGGTAATCCTGACCAGGACCTTATAAGGTGTTCCTGATCAGGACTATATAAGGTGTTCCTGATCAGGACTATATAAGGTGTTCCTGATCAGGACTATGTAAGATGTTCCTGATTAGGACCTTATAAGGTGTAACCTAATGGATAATCTGCGTTACATCCTTATCAGGTTCCTCATCTGGTTATCCTGATTTGGACCTTGTCCGATGATAAAGTTAACTGACCAGGCCTTGTCGGGTCCCTAAAAGAAATTCTAGTTGGGCCATTGTAAGTATGGTTGCCTTTCGGTTATATTATACCGAACGGAAGTGGCTAGCGTTTACCCGAAACATTTAGTAATATGTTATATGCCTGAACATTGAGTATATTCTTTGACATCAAATGCTTGATATGGAAAATCATTCACATCTAGGATGGGAATCGAACCCACGGGAGAGAGAAATCAGTAAGAAATCATATGCATTTCCACATTTCCACATCTGGTAGCTAGAGGTCATGGATTGGATTCTTAACATACATGTGTATGATTTTCAAATCGAGCATTTGATGTCAAAGAATGTTATCAATGTTCGGACATATCTTTTACTTAAATGTCAAATTAAGTAACCGCATCCATTGATATAATATGACCGAAAAGGTAGCCATACTTACAATAGGTAAATAGACGCTAACTTCCATAAAAACATTTTAATCAATTTTTGGTTCTGAAGGTTTTTTACCATTTTTCTTACCCGATACTAAAATTACCTAACTTTTTCAAAATCTCAAAATTACCATTCACATCCAGATTTTAAAGGTTGTCCAATTAATAAAAATTCATCAAATAATTGATTAAATTTGTGCATTTATTTGCAGACACAAACAAAGCCATAAAACGACTATTTTTGTTCAAATACAATTTGCTCAAAACATTTTTATGTTCAATGTTATTAAAACAATTGTTGAAAACAATCAACTGACGCCAATGCAGTAGCAAAACCACCAAACACTCACACACACTCACACAGTATACACTCACACACACACACACACACACACAAGCACACCAATGTACTGTATAATGGTATACTCCAAATATGTCAAACGTGAACTAACTGTTAATGGATATAAATGAATTAAATATAATACGCTTTCGATTCCCATTTAAGTTGGTATTTATATAAATATGGTACACACAAAGTCGGAATTAAGCGAAATTTTATTTTAATTGAAAAATAATTTCTAGTCTCTGGATGTTGCCTTTCAACTGAAAACTTCGCACAATTTAGTCCCACACGTAATCGCTGTTGGCTCACAAAGCGTGCACAATATAGTGAGCCCCTAGGTATGGTTAAATATAGTCTAACAAAGCAGTTTATATAGTATAACGATAATGAATTCATGAGAAAATATTGGATTCATCCTTTGAAAGTAAGTATTAGCGGTTCGTGACGTCGTCTTAATTAAGAAGCACGTTGAGGTTAATTGTTAATTAGACCAGGAGATAGTGACAGGTAACGTTCTCCCATTTTATGCCGCATGCCTTTTTAAGGCTTGATAATTAACCCTAAAATATGAAAGATAGGCAGGTTCTTGGCTTCCGCACGCTTGCACGTCATAAAGAAAGCGCTTTTCTTTTTGTTGATAATTTTTGTGTATTTCCGTGATATTATACTGCATGCCTTTTTAACATAAGGTAGTACAAACAAATTGATGCTCTAATAATTGATGGCATGCAATCCGCAACGGCAGGGGGTTACGAAAAAATGCAAAAAATTAAATAGAAATTCCGTGTTTTCAAATTGCATGCCGATGTAAAGAATTGTAGTTTTAATCACAAAAACACTCTGGGAAAATTGGCATGTACCCCTCGTATGACCAACGGTGAAATATCTCGGGAAAACTTTGTAAACTTTTAGTACAGATTTTCCGAGATTCCAAACTGCATGCCATTAGAAGGATACTTAATTTGTATAATTTATTAATAGTAGAACATTTGGCATGCACACCAGGATGTTCCAAAAATAGGCAAAACTTGCACAAAACACTGTGCAAATTTCCGTGTTTTTGATTTACATGCCATTTTGTATTTCATTAAAAAATATTATTTCAAGTTAGTGATGAACATGCTTGCAGCATACTGCACAACATAAAAAAATTGTGAAAAAATTGAATAAACATAAATTTTTCAATTGAAACAAAATTTCACGGTGGACAACCTATCTCAGTTTTAGCACAGTCATCTCCTTCATAAAAAAAAATTCGTTACGCAGGAGCTGGTTCAACTTAGCGAATTTCCTTGGAATACATAAATTACTCTCTAGCGGTCACAATGTTAGTCTGATCAAAATGAAATGTATCTGATTTTAGTATTTGCATGGCCAATTTTATGAATAAATGACATACATCAAGGAAAAAGGGGGCCAAAAGATAGAAGAAAACACAAAATATAAAATATCTCTCTTAATATTAGAACAATCGAAAAATGCGTAAGAAACAAAGTTGTATAAATCATGTTTGCTACAATTCATCACCTTATCATTTTTGCTCAAACTCTAATGCGTACAGAGATATTGAGGAATTTAATTTTCAATCTTAAACCGTCAATATTTTTGTAAATATTAGTGTTACAGAAAAAATTATAAGAAACAAAATTTCAGTAAAACTTAATACCTAAAACTTTACTTCTTATAAAATTTTCGATTTTTCGAATATTAAGGGAGATACGTCAAATTTTGTGTTTCCCTCTCCCTTTAAACCCCCCTTTCCCCTTGTCCGATGTTACCCATTAACGAACTTGACCTTTTGAATACCAAAAGCGCCTCAGATACCAAATTTCATTCCGATAATATGAAAACTGTGACCGCTAGAGTGATTACAGACACACATATATATATATATATATATATATATATATATATATATATATATATATATATATATATATATATATGTATATGTATGTATATATATATATATATATAAATTTTACAGATGGTGATTTTTGACATCTACTAGGTAGGATCGATGGACATTTGAAGAAATTTTTGCGAAATTTTGACTTCGGTACGGGACCAATAGCTCTATTTCCATTCAGGAAATTCGCTAAAATGTAATTTGTAAATAGTGTATTGTTATCGCTGCGATCGCGATCGCCGTAATGTGTTAACAACCTGAAAGAAACTAGCTTGCTCACACAATAAAATAGTGTGAAATAGCCATATCGCTGGTCGTTGTGACGATGACGCGTAGATGATTACATTCTAACCGTAACAGCCATTACCATTTTTAACACCTTAAAAATTGAAATATAAGGAAAATCATAACGAAATATGTAAAGAAAAAACACCGAAATCTTCACATCAACGCCAAATGTCCAATATAAGCATGTATATGTAACACAACATTAATGTTTTTAACTGCCAATTAATCATGGAACTATGACGGTAGTGCAATATTTGAACACATTTACGAATTTACTTACAATTAGCTTTGCCGCAAGATGAGATACGAATTTTGTGAGTTCTTAGACTCGTTTCGTAGGCCGAGAGACAACATTCTCTCGATTTTCGAGAAATAGACTATCTCGCATAGTCTCAAACAATCATTTACATCACAAATTGTTACGAAAAACTGAAACTTGTAAGTAAATAAAACCTATTTTGACAAAATGGAAACCAGACTTCAAAAAAAAAAATTCTATAACAAAAAAATGCACTAAAAAGTAAAAAAATAATTGCATATTCTTGTGCCAATTTTAGTTCACCTAAGCAAAAATTTTTAAATACATATGTACAATTATTGTTATTTTTGGAGTCGGTGTCAGCATAAAGAAATTCACATAACTTTTGGACACCTCTTCCAAAAATAACAATAATTGTACATATATATTTAAAAATTTTTACTTTTTAGTGCATTTTTTGTTATAGAATATTTGATTTTTGAAGTCGGGTTTCCATTTTGTCAAAATAGGTTTTATTTCTCGCTTTTTAGTGACTTTGAAGTTCTATAACTTATTTTATTTGTTTAAATATGGGAAGACCAACTAAACGACCTACTAACTTTTAGTTCATTTCTTTATAACACTTTTTTTTTATCCGTTTTTTTTTTTTTTTTAATTTTTAGTGCAGATTTTCAGTTTCATAACAGATTTTCAGTTTTTTTTACATGCATTTTGTTTTTTTTTTTTGTAAAAATTTGATTTTGGGGTCGGTTTATTTTTGTAAAAAATTTTTTTGAAGTCGGTTTTAAAAAAATTTTCTTATTTTCCCATTATGAATGAGTATATCCTTTCAAAAAAAAAGAAAAATTTGCAGAAATCGGTTATCACATATAAAATAAGGATTTTCCTCGATTTTCCGAGGATCCCCTCATCAGAATGCGATTTGACCAATGGGAAACCAAACCTTTTAAAACAAAAAACAAAATCGGTTCATAACTGAACGAGTTTTGAGGTGACACACATAAAAAAAAATAAAAATAAATAAAAAATAAAAGAAATACAGACGAATTGAGAACCATCCTTCTTTTTGAAGTCGGGTTAAAAAGAAACTTTGTGACTTACAAAAGTATAATTTTTTTAAATCAATTAAGGTTGACCGAACAGTACAGTACCCAGCAAATCATAGTAAACAGAAACACTATTTTTAACAGAAATTACAAATTTGAATATGTAAATTAATTATTTAAATTTAGATAGCATCTAACATCACTAGTAATCGGAGTTATGTAATTATTTAATTACTAAAAATAATAAATAATCGTCTTTTAACTCTATTCAAGTATGGCGGACGAAAATGTTCGTGAATTTTTTATCTTTTTAATTAAGATATTTACAAAACTGAACGTCAGACTTTTTTTTTTAATTTTAACGTTATGTAAGAGATTTAATTAAAAAAAAAGTAGAAGTTTTTTACTTTTTAATCTATAGAAGGTGGAGCAACATTATCGAAAATATATGCGTTCATTTAACATTTGCCATTCACATGTTAAAATTCCAATTTTTAATGATTAATTACATGAAAACCCTTCGTCAGATTCTCTTTCAAAAAATTATTTTATACGTATGAGTTAGCAATTAATAACATATCAAAAATTCAGATTTTTATCAACACATTGCCGATTTTACCAACATATGTCCGATCAACCTTAAATTTGAAATGCAATTATTAAAATGTGTATTTCTCGTCTCGGCTCTGGACATGTTTGTCAATTTGTCTATAATATTTTTCTAATCTTTTTAGTTGAAATCAAAAATCTTAACTCTCGTTTTTCCATCTTTTGGCGACAACACTAAATTGTATAAAATCATGCATTATATTTTAAATCTATTTATTCGAACTTTGTCCAGTATAACGTACATTGTCTAAGCTAATCCAGTTCTATAAACTACATCCAATGCACCACAACATTCATGCAGGACTACCTGTCGTTATAACAACGAAACCCAATCCTAATTAAATCTTAATACTGCCAACTAAACCATAAATGTATTATAAGTCATCCGTGTAATATAAACGCCCCTTCTGGGTGGTTGGCGGTTGGTATTTTATACTATATTTATTCTATTCTATCTCTCATTATACGATTTATGTATTATGATTATTATTCTTCTTATTATTGGTACATTTAATTCAATAGCAGTAAGAGGAAAGGAAATCATTGTTAGTATGACGTACAAAAACTTCGACAACAAATTATAATTAAATAACAATTCAATTTTGTTTCTATCAAACCAACCTGAAATTATTGTATCTTGATTCTATTTTTTTTTCATCAGAATAAAAGGAGAGAATTGAGAACAAAAAGGAGAAAGTTTCTTTTTCTTCTTCTTCAATTAATTAATATTTTCATTTATATACCTTTCTATTAAGTAGGCGGTGGATTGATTACATAATGTGTAAAGCTGACGTTATATAACAAGGGTGTTATAAAATATATAAATTACAAAAGGTGAAATGTGATCCAGTTGATAATTTTGGAAGATTATGGAAAATTTGGTTTTTAGTTGTTCTACTAAGAAATATTTGATTATATAAAGTATTGAATTTGTTGAAAAATTCCTTGACTATTACGAAAGAAAAGGCAATTATTTTTAAGTAATCAATTTAATTTATTTTCAAAAAATAAAAAGTAACAAAGTCGTATATAGATGATACCTAAGAATCTGTATTTCTAATTATCAAGTCTATTGGATTTTGGTGTGAACTTAAAAACTTTCCTTCAAATCGATGCGAATTCTTTGTGTTTTTTTCAGTTTTCTAGAAAATGTTTTCAATGTTTTGCATTAAATTTACTAAATACGATCAAATGAACCCAAAACATACAAAAATTGTGCTAACTTTGAGCAGTAGTTTACGAGATATCATCTTAAATCGTAATATAAGCGATGCAAAAATAATTCGGAAGGAAAAAGAAAGGCCCTTAGCAATTTAATTACTTTTAAGGAATAAAGTGTTATGTCCAATTGAAAAACATTTTGCTTCTGAAAGGATTTTTTTCTTTTTCGCAGACCGAGACTAAAATTCCTTAATTTTTCAAGAACTTTAAAATCCCCTGATATTTTCAGGTTTTCTAGATTTTCCATATATATATATATATATATATATATATATATATATATATATATATATATATATATATAAAATAGATCGAGATAGACATTTTTTGTAGTTTATATCAAAATATGTTGAAAACAACACGTCAGAAGAGTTTTTTTTAAAAACAAAATCTACGATACTAATTAGTGTGAGCCTTTCAACGTTTCTACATTTGTGGAATTTCATATTATACAGAAATAATACACTTTTTATTATTTAGCAATTACAGTTCAATTTCATGATTAAAGTGCGGTTTAAGGACGTTCCAGCACTGTGTTATGCAATCAGCACAACAAACCGGTTTGATTTTATTATGCACAAATACATAAACACACATATACAACACATAGACAAATACTCTGTTCACATATACAAAATAATGTTGATTTGAAGAAAATAAATAAATTTGAACTTTTATATTTCGAAAACAAAACGGTAACACACGATTTTTTTTAAAAATTCATATAATAAATATTTATCTTTACTATCCTAGTTTTTTTTTAAATTCTGTCGATTATTTTTTCTAATACAACAGATAATAGTTGGGCGGGCATGAAGTTTCACATGCTTCTAATGAGAGAGAGAGAGTGAGAGAGAATGATTACTTTGATATTAATTATCTGGCGTTCTAAAGGATCAAAAATTCTAAAACTTCGGGATTTATTAGAAAACATTATTTTAAGCATGTAAAAAAAATGTATATTTAGCATGGTACATCCTTAAAAGATATTTCCCCTATCTACTACGTGTTAAATTTTAAATTCCAAATTCCATCTCTAATTCCTAAGAAACTGAGATAGCTCTCAAAAAATTTTATAATCTTTTTTTACTATTAATTAACATCAACTCGTTATCTTTACTTTGTCTTAATACACGGATATCCTTTATGAAATTTAACGCGTTTCTTGTATCGAACGTTACTTTGGCGAACTTCGTTTAGAATCAAAATAAAAGTACAATTAAATAATCGTTTTAATTCTTAATATAATATATTTTCGAATTCTATAGAGAAAATTTTAATCAGTTCAAATCATTCCTAGAAAATATTTATGGTTGCCTTATTCAATACTCTATACATTTCAGAAAATATAAACCACACTATCAAATAATAATTTCTCCATAAATTTTATTTCGAGGAAATTCACTCACATTTTATTATAAATATAAAGAAAATCTGATGGTGACCAACGGAAAATATAAGAAAGATTTTGTTAAAAGCTATATAAATATATTTATCTTCAACGATATATATATATATATATACTTAATATTGTTTCGTCAGCTTATGGAAAACTTTTTGAATAAAATATAAATCCATATAAGATATTAAAATATGAATTTATAATGTATAATATAATATCTATTTATTTTACAAGTTTCATATTTATTCAACGTGATTGATAATGATTGATGATATCATATATTAATCATTTTAATTTTAATTAAAAAGTCAAAATTATTTTTATGAATTCATATATGCATTTTGTATTTACAGTTTAAGTATAACAATAGATGTTCATTTTTACCGACGAAAGGAGGTACTCAATTCAATTCACCTGTATATATATTTTTTTTAAATAATTGTTACAATTTAAAACGTATAATTAATTCTTGTGTTTTTTTATTAGTGAAAATTGTTTCAAATTACAAATTACAAACTTCATTGGTAATCAATTGAAAAGTGTATTTCACATCAGTAATGCTAACAAATTAACCTAATAAGTACTATATTTGGTATACAACTGCTTGTATCTTGTATCTGAGGATTATACTATGGGTCAAAAAAGTAGCGCTCATTTTTCAATATTTTTTTAGTTGATTTCTACTTTATTCATTCGGTTTTTGATATAGTTAAAATTTTTAATATATTTATAATGCACAAATTTTGTTTGAAGCCTTTTTGAAGCCTACAAGAGCGTTACTTTTGTGGGTATGTTACAGAAAATCTTGAAAATTTGGTTTTGGTTAGATAGCGTGCTCTTGTACCTACTATGGGTCACAAAAGTTGCGTCCTTTTTTCAAAATTGTATAGTGATTTTGTGCCTTATTTATTCGGTTTTCGTTTTTTTCTTAATTATAGTAAAACTAATTTTCTACAACTTTACTTCTTATGTGTTTTTCGATTTTTAGCGAATTTCCTCCAAAGGAAATGCGGCTATTGTTTTTGCACCAATGTTGGAATTTCGTAAAAATTTCTTCAAATGTCCATCGATCCTACCTATTAGATGTTAAACATCACTATCGCTGAAATTTGTATACATGTATATATACATATACATACATATATATATATATATATATATATATATATATATATATATATATATATATATATATATATATATATATATATATATATATATATATATATATATATATATGTACTTTTTTAAAATGTCTGTGGACTCTCTAGCGGTCACAGTTTTATTCCGATTGAATTAAATTAGGTATTTGAGTCGCTTTTGGTATTCTAAAGGTCAAGGTTTAGAGGGAGGGTAAAACACAAAATTTGACTCCCTTAATATTTGAAAAATCGCAATTTTTATCAGGAGTTAAGTTGTAGGTACTAAGTTTTACTGTAATTTTGTTTCTTATCATTTTTCTGTTACACTAATATTTACAGAAATATTTACAATTAAAGATTGAAAGTTAAAATTATAAATATCTCTGTTCACATTAGAGTTTGAGAAAAATGATCAAGTAATGAATTGTAGCAAACTGGATTTTCTACAAATTTACTCCTTTAACATTTTTCGATTATTCTAATATTAAGAGAAATATTTAATATAAATTGTGTTTGTTTGACACGAATACATAAAATATATTTAATTATAAAAATTTTGATTATAGTTTCCATAGTAACTATAAAATATAATCGTTATACCGTTTTTTTTGGGCTATTAATACATTTAATTTTTGCAAACACTAAAGTCATATCAGATATTATATTTCAATTTGATCACACTAAAATTATGACCGCTAGAGAGTGATTTATGTATTCTAAGGAAATTCGCTAAGTTGACGCAGCTTCTGCGTAACGAATTTTTTCAATACTAAGAGAGATATACCCAATTTTGTGTTTCCCCCTCCCTCTAAAGCACCTTTCCCCTTTACGTTGCCGGTCATGTTTACCATTAAGATGCATTGTCATCGGAACTGAACTAACATGTAAAAATTCAACTCTGTAGGATAGGAGGAAGTGGGTCAAATTTAACTTGGGCAAGATTCCATTACACACACCAGGACAGGAGAAACTAAATAAAAGCTTGTAATAAAAATGATACGAAGTTTGTAGCCCATAGTAATGTATGTTCTCTACGCTTTTATATTAGCCCAGCTGTTCTGAGCATAATTATACTCTAATAATTGTTTGTGTGAACTTTATTATGTCAGAATATTAATACAAATAAAATCTAATTATTAAGAAATGTATGTGAAACATCGAGATGCCCACTTAGGTTATTCATGTTATAAATTTTTTTTTAATGAAACAGACAATGTAACCACTAAGGCTTGATCCCTAGACTTTAGCCTGTTTGGATTGCGGTGCGTTATTGCTTCAAATACATTTCTCAATATTTTGATTTGTATTAATATTCTGACATAATAAAGTCCACAAAAACCATTAATATATAATTTGTAAATAATAGTACGAAGGGATTTCCGTTAAAATAAAAATATATGCCCGTTTCAACACGTGATTGTTTTGATGAAAGTTTTCAAACGCATTAAAGATAGTTAATATAACAAAAATTACATTGCTGTTCACACGATGAAATCCAAATGAAAGTTATAAATCGCATGTTTCTTAACAGCTATAATTACTATCTTGTTTAATATTTCTGTTACTTGTCAACCGCGTCAATCACATGGTCAAAGTATACCAACCACAATAAAGAAAATGTCATACACACACACACACACACTGCACTTCCATATAAAGTTATATATAAAATTGCATGAAAAGTTGCTTCAAATAGAAATATTTTATTAATTAGATGTAACTAAAAACTGAACATCAAAAACTAATACTGCGCTCAGTAAAGCAGTCGATTGAAAATTTTCATCAAAACTTTCACGTAGTAAATGCCTTTTCTCGTGTAAAAACACCCTTTGTGAATAAGAAATGTAATGTAACTGTTGTGTAAGGTTAGTGCACAGTCCTGAATGGATGGAAGTCTACGGCTCGAGACCCAGTAGTAACATTATCATTTTCACATTTATCTAGAGCACGGTAGTGCGCAAGGCCGAGTTAATTTATAACATATATTTTATAGCCCGTTTTTACACATGAAAGTTTTGATGAAAGCTTTCAATCGCAATAAATGTATGTGATATAACGATACTTACATCTCTTTGTACATGCAGAAATATATCAATCGCATGTTTTGTTAATAGCTTATAACTCTCATCTTGCTTAATATTTCTTTCTTTGTCAACCACTTCAGTCACATGATCATAGTAAACCAATCACAAGGAAGTAAGCCAATCACCCTATTCTTACATCTAAAGTTGCATATAAGATTGCATCGAAATAGATGCCAGGTCTATTGTGTTATAACTATATAGTTTAATCAAAAAATACTACTGCGCTTGCTTACCAAGTCATGCGGCATGAATAGTTTCTTGAAAAGTTACATGTGTAAAATAGCCCATACTATTAATGCATGCTTTCATATGTTCTTTCACATATGTTTTTGGCCTTTATGTCACAAAAAAAGGCTTTCTGCTATCTAGTAACAAGCTTAAATGGCTGAGTCGTTTTTGTATACATTTGTCAATAGTCCGTTCCTCGAAATTAACATGCTCTCATAGTATTAAGTGAAATGTTTTATCCTTGACCAAATAGGAAGTATAACCAGATTCTTACGACAAATAAAGGGAGTTTAGGATATCTAAGTATTGGTTATCCAAAATCGTCAAAACTGATAAACTTTAATTAATTTTAAGCTTAAGCTTTTATGAAGGATAGTAGCATTTAATTTCGATAACAGACTATAGCGTCCTAATACTTACAGTATAAGATGTAAATGCCTGAAAAATGTGCTTATTCATGGATTGCATTAGATGAATATGTCATCAAAACCAATTGGAAATTACATTTGAAAATTTTCTTTACACGAATTATACAAAGTTAGACCTATATCTATTGCCTTCTTTCAACATTTTTCCTGTCACTCATTACTTAAAGTATATAGATTTTTGGGTGATATAAAACTGTATTATATTCCTAGCAACAATGGCAAATTTATGCCATTGGAACGAACAACAATAAAAAATGAAAAGAGAATTGAAATTAAAAACAAAACAAAATTTCGAAAAAAATATAAGTAGAAATGTTAATAAAAATAGGTCAACAAAAGACATTTATCGTTCATTTCCTATGTGTAACATTTATTACAGTTTGTTCCGCATAAACATTCCATTATTACAAGTGTTTTGTGTAACACAATAAACTTGGTCTGACGCACTACACTGTGCTATGTGATAATCAGAACATTTCATTCTATTGAAAAATAAAAAAAGTGGTTTTAAAATTCCTCTACGTATTTGGTGGATTATTAAGAATATGAGTACATAAACATGTAATCTGAGCCACTCGGATACAATATGAGACACCCAAATTTTTCGTCATAGGAGCGCTTCATACATAGACTCTAATAAAATGAGACCAGACAATATCGTTTATTGATTATTCACCACATAAAAGTAATTATGGCTGTCAGCTAAATTACTCTCAAAAAATATTAAGATCATCAGGAAACTTCTGTGTTATCGTAATCCACTTACAGGACGGTGTTCTAAAATGGTGTTCAAAAATTCGTTGACTTGTCACTGATAAGGGGAAAAATCATAGTCTTTAACTCGGTGATAAAATTAGATACTAAACTTTTCCACAATTCACTGATATTTTCAGGTGTCTCATGTTTTCCAATTTACGAATATCTGGTAAAATACACATTTAGTTCGAGTCTTAAAAGGCTCTATTGTTTTGATTATTTAGCTAAGTAACATTGTGTAGTGCATCTATCACTGCCTATGCATAGTATGCCATGATATGGTGTTACACTCACACGACAGATGACGGACAATAACGACGATGTATACATGCACGAGTAAGATGCAACTATATATAAATGATTATAGTTAGAGAGTGATAAGTATAATATAATAGTTATTTATGTTATAATACAATACTAATTGTTTAAGTGTGACGAAGTAGACCATACTATACTACATTACATATAGACAGCGATAGATACATTATACAGTATTCCAGATTAGGTGTATTTTAAAAAACAAGCTGTATATCACAATTTGTACCTTATTTGATTTTAGAGAAAATGTTACTAATCAAAACTGTTAGTATATTTTATAATGAACTTTTATAACGAAGCATTTTTTCGAAAACCAAAGGAATAAAGCACAAATCAAGCATAAAATTTGTTTAAATGTGCGCTACTTTTGTGGCCGTGTATACCTTTATTGAAAATCTGGAATTTGTTTGAAATATCTTATCCCACAGAGGAGTTACAAAACGCTCATTGTGGCAGTAAAAAAGTTCTTCCAACCTATGTTTTCGATTGTCAGGTTGAGCGAAAAGCAACTTGACAATCGAACTTCATAAAAATTTTTCTTTCTGTCATCTTCCTCTCTAACAATTCTTACTGAAATACCAAGATAGACTATGGATCAAATATAAAAACTGGCAAACATTTTAAAAAATGGGGCTATCCTAAAAACATATCAAGAAGAGAACAAATTGTGCTTACTAGGCTAGTAACAGGACATACAAAACTTACCCACGAACATCTGTTTACAAAAAATAACCCAAGGCTATGTGAAATATACAATCTAGCTTTAAGTGTTAGCTATCTTTTTACGAACTGCAAAATGACCGGTGCGGTATAATAGGTGCTATTATGACTGAACTGGGTATAGAAAACGTTAACACAAATATATTAAACCCTCTAGATTCGCATATTCCTAAAGTTCTTAAAAGCTTAAAACTAGTGGGATTATTTGATAAAATTTAAATATTATTAAATAAGTTTTACTGTTTTCTGAACAACTTATATAAGAAGTTAGTGTTTAAATTATTTACAGAACATTTTAAAATTCATAATAATAACAAGTGTTGTGGTATTGGTATTAAGATTTAGTGTGTGATTTAGTTTTTAGTAGTGATGAAAAGTGATAAGATGATGGAAGTGTTTTCAGAGATATTCGTATTTTAACAGCGTATATAGCCTCAGCAAAAAAAAAAAAAAAAACTGGCCACATAAAGTTTGTACACACAGTACGTCGAGTGTTGATTGAACATTATATTTCACTGAAAGTACACATCATCATCATATGATACAGTCAATTCGACTAACAATAGATCCTACATCAAGGCTTGCTTGTCCAATATATAATATTATACTAGGAAATAGAAATAAAAAAAATAAAACCACCAAACTGCGTCAGCAAATCAATATGTACCAAACCGTATACCACACATCACATATGATTGTCGTTATAGAAATATATATTTGACTGACTATTTCGACTCAAATGAAAAGAGTATTATTATAATACAAAAAGATAGCTTTAGCATAGAGTGGAGTAGTAAAGTCTAGCTTGAATGATTTCTATTGCAAGTTATATACAATAAAAAAAAAAAACAACATATACACAAAGGGATTCCATCTATGTTAGACAATATATCCAAATAAATTAATGTCGAATTGGTCAGATTTTTTATCTACCAATATTATTAAAAAATCTATTGTAGAAATACTCACACCACTTTCATCTAATTATATTATAGATTTTCTCTAGAAATGTCTTGATATAATCAGACGGTTATATCAAAACGTTTCGATATGTACTCCAAAACTATGTACTTTATTTTAAAAACTATTTCGTTGTTACAATACAGAATCAAATAATTTTATAAATTATATAGCCTCAAAATATGTTTTTCTAAAACTAGTGGTATTTAAAAACTGGAACACCAAGCGATACGGTAACTTGAAAACTGCAAGTCCAGATAGCAACAAGTGATTTTCTCGTTGGTTTCATACCATCGATAATATAAGATTGACGAGCGAAAAATTAAGGCCTTCCGACACTGCGACACAAAATATTTATTGTAGAATTAGATAAGATCCCCAGATCAGATTTAGATCCGTGATTAAACCCGGGTTTAAGTAGTTAACTTCACTTGTTAAGGGAAAAGCTTTCCCCTTTATGACTTTTTCTAGGCTACAATATGTCTTCTGCATAGTGTGCGTAACAAGGTGTTTGCGATCATCACAGAAGGGAAAGGACTGCTTTCGATTTTGTCTCGATCTTCTTGAGTTGATACCTCAATGGGCCATGTCCGGACAGAACTTCTCGGAATAATCTTAAAGTCTGCTCAGCTAAGGGAAAGGATCATCTTAACCCTCGACGTTATTTTAAACAGCTGAGCCTTGCGACTACATCCATCTAATACGCTAGTGTGTTCTTGAGCTATGGAGTTCCAAAAAAGCATTCCAGAGAGAAGAAATGTGCTTCTGCATATCTATTTTCTAAACGATAAGCGTTTCGTTGTCCTCAAAGCGAGGTCATTAAACGAAAGATTTGGTATAAGAGCAACAATAGCCAATGTGAAATATTTATAAATACAAATAAATGCAGAAAAATTGAATTACAGGAATGATTGATATCTAAATATTGTGGCTAGTGGTACGAAAAACTGACACATCTAGCCAAATCCGCGATTCAAGCCAGTGGATGTATATTTATGCTCATAAAAGAGATTGGCAAGGATTTGACTTAAATTTACAACCAAATTTTAAAGCCAAAAAGAACCGATTAAAACTTGAGTGTAGAATGCAGAATATTCGGATCAACCTCAAAAAATACCGTATTTTATTTTAACCAGTAGAACTATGCTCAAATCATATTTGATAAAGCTCTGCCTAACGATATTAAATATTTGCTTATCGTAAAGTGTTAAAGAATAGATGAATAAATTTTTTCTATTTCTACAACTCACACGAAGGTAGAAACAAAAATTTCTCCTTTTTATGCCAGATTTATATGTAATCAATATAAAAATATATATATAGTTATATCCCTTCTTCGTATTGTGGATTTTCGAAGGACAATGCTATTAATAGGACAGTTTTATGGGTAATATTTTTGCTATCTTATATAATAATTTCCTTAACAATTTCTTTGTTCAAAATTGAACTAGAAAATAAAAATTTACAGTCCTTATTGTTTGGTATAAAATTCAATGATGATTGTTTGGCAATATCAAGAAACTTTTATGTGTAATAAAAAGAAAGGATTCAGAACAAACAAAAATTCTTGATTATAATTTCAGCTATTTAATTTAGTTTTGCTCTTTGGAAAATTAAGTATTAATTTTTACAAATTTGCTTTTGAAAACACTCATTTAAAAAAAGTTCATAGATAAAATTTATATATTTTGAAAAAAAAGTCTAGTTTGCTTTTGATAATCTCGTAACAATTTTCGACTTTCATTTCATATTATTTAAATGCTATTTTTTGGTTCAATCCGATCCGAGGATTATTCCAGGGTAGTAATGGAATAAATATCCAGGTTTATAAAATTAAAACATATCGTGGTTTTGTACGCTTTATATGTGACACCACGTGTGATTCATGTATAGCAAGAGACAACGTTCCAACTTCGTCGATATCGCCAAAATTAAGATCGTACATACAGGAATTTATAAAATATCTGAATAGACATAATATATTGTCTTCATTATAATTTTAGTTAACTTTTTACTTTTTTTTTTTTGTATTTTGTATTGAATGGATCGTTACTTGACAAAAATCCAATATAATTATTAAATAAAACAAATATTTGAAATTTTCGTAAAATCATTTTATTTGGCTAGTTTCGGAACACAGTTCCTTCTTCAAAAATAAAAATGCAAATATTTTTTACTTTTATTTCTGAAGAAGGAACTGCGTTCCAAAACTAGTCAAATAAAGTGATTTTTAAAAAATTTCAAATATTTGTTTTATTTAATAATTAAAGTTTTACTTTACATAACTAATTTACCCTTCTTTAGTTGAAACTTTCCATGACCTAACAAAAATTATAATACCGTTTTCCAGGATTTCCAGGTTTGTGGTTACTTTGAGACTAATTTGATCGAGGAAGTCCAATACAGTTTCAATATAAGATAATGCAATAATACAGAAAGTTTGGTTTTAACAACAAATTGGACGCACCATCACAACCGTTTGTTTACAAACGGAAGGTCTTTTGCTTGGTCTTATTATAATTCAATAAAATGAATTAAATTTGATCAATATTTTCTATTTATGTATATTTCTATGGTAGATGGTTAGAGTTGCATCAACAATCGTAGTATTTAGGATTGATCAGAACATACTATTGAACTGCTCATTTCAAGTTTGCGTGACCAGGACTCAGTATCATTTAATGACATTGTTTATAATATAAACAAACTGTAATACATTTGTTTCATACAAAGCAGTAAATTTATCGATTTTTATTTCATAGTTTAACCAATCAGTATAATCATTTGGTGCTTAAAAAGAAGATTACCTGGAAAATATCATTATTATTTATAGATAACTTAAACGGTATGTTTGTTTGTTTCCAGACACTTTACTCTTAAAGCAAGGAAACCAGTTGGTATTTTGCACAGCGCATTGTCTGCAATTTGTTGTCTTTTCAATTAATGTTATTTCATTTCGGTTATAACGCAACATAACAATCATCATTACAAGCTCTAGCAATTTCTGAAATACTGTTTTCCATCGATGCCTGTTTTTGTTTTGCTATAAACTGTGCTGTTATCTCAGCAGCGCACACAAAACATGATCTCTGAATGAGGATGTTAAAGACGTAGATCACAGTTTTGAATGGGAAGTTTCGGCATCGCTTCCTCTATGCAAAGATGCAGACATTAATTTCTCATTTTTTATCATTTCTCATCAGTACGATAGATACATTCTGATAACTTAGGCATTATATTTTAGCTCTGTCTGCAAATGTTCCGTAGAAGGAGCTCCAAGGCCAAGGTAGTTCGTCCCTTTATACCTGGTAATTTTCTAACACTAGGTCAATTTTCTAACGCGTAGTTAAATATATATAGTTAATAACCGAAATACGTCAGTTGGTCTTGATGTGTGTTTGCGGCATTCTGCGGTACGCTGATGCTATTCATTTTACAAAAAAAAGGTTCGACATAAAGTGGATAAGCAATACGAGGTGGCAAAGTGCAAATTCGAAAAGAGCTCCCCGAGATGTATAAAAATACCAATGTTCAAAATTCCCGGAAAACTTTCCAGGTTAAACAACCCCAAATGATCGAGATAAATTGTAACATGTATATTATAGATTTTAATATTCCTAGTATATTTTTTAACACAAAATTGAATTCAGACAACTACATTCGTAGTATTTATTTGAACTAAATACCATTAAAGGATAATTAAAAAAATAGTTTTGCACAATCCCCTGATATTTATTGTTCAATAATTTCATTTCTTTGAAATGTGTTTGTACGAGTATTACGTATACATTGTATAAATGAGACGTGGATTTATAGTAGAATTTAATCATTGTAAAATCCCAAAAGTATATATAATAAAAACCTAATGGTATCTATGTGTATTTTCTATATACGATATATTTATTCGTACTCGTTACGTTCTAATAGAAATATTTATTAATAAAGCTGGACACACATCGTCAGTCAACAATCGGTCTAAGGTTAAGGAGCACACACATCGATTGCAGTCTTACGATACAATACCGTACAGTTCTCTAAACTACGTATATTAGAGTCAAATTAGCTTCGGTCAAAAAGCCGGTTTTAGGCAGGTTGCTCGGAACCGCTATTTTTTGTATGTGCTTATCCCATACATCCAATGTTTGAAAGATTGGAGAAGCATAAAAATATACAATTCGAACATTGGATGTATGAGATAAGCATACACAGTATATAGCTACACATATATTTGTGTCTCTTTTTGATAAATGTAATCAAGCTGAATTTTAAATATAAAAATATTATTTCCTAATTAAAAACCGACAGATATTAAACTAGTTTCCTTTAACAAAATTTTCCGACCAATATGGTTTAATTGGTCGGAAAATTTTTTTGAGTTTATTGTTAGATAATGTTTAAGCTATCGATTAAGCCTTATAAAACCTAAAAAATATTAATTTGTTAATAAGTAAATGAGCAAAAGGTAAAATATATGATAACTCTCTAAAAAGTAACGTATCGGATTTTTTTTTAATTAAAGGTCTATAAAAAATCTATAAGTTAAAAGAAAATTAAATTTATTTAAATAATTTCTTAACTGTTTTTTTTTTTAATTTGTTTATAGCGCGTTATAATTGAAAAATAATGGGTAAAAATACAGTTTAAAAAAAATTTTCTTTTTCATTTTATAAATATTTTTAAGACTTTTCATTTAAAAAAACATGTATTCATCTAAAATGGAATACATCCTTTTTATTTATAAAAATCAGTGACTCGATATTTAATTAATTGTCGGGGGCCTCAATTAAGGGCTAAAATTGGGCACATTATTTTTAACAAATAAAAGGCATACTTTGCCATTGTTAAAAAAATGAAGTAATTTTTAGACTTTTTATTTTAATTGCGTTTTAAATTTTTGCGTTTTTCGAATTTCATTTTTAAAATTTTTAGTTTAAAAAAAGATTTTGAGAAAAAACGGTTTTTTGTTAAAAACAAATTCAATTTTGACCCTATTCCGTCTCGAGTCGGACAGTAAAAAAGGGTCATATTCAAAATGTCAAGATGAATTGATTTAAAAAAAACAATTACAGTTCCAAGCAACCTGCCTGAAAAATCCTTATTTGACTCTACTAGTGGCGTAGTTGAAAGAATTAAACTAAGCTGCAAATTTATATATGTTGATTAAAAGTGATTATTACTTGAAAACAAAAAAATTAATTATTGAAATTTTTTATTTGATGATTTCAGCACCATCATATATAATCAGGACAAAAAATCGGTTTGCTTTTATTAAAGAACAAATACATATACACACATATACAACACCTGGTTTTATTCACTATTCATATATACAAATTAATGTAATTTGGAAATAAAAAATAATTTTAAACTTTTATATTTCGAAAACAAAACGGTAAAACGCGAATTTAAAAAAAAATTATTTAATAAATATTTATCTTTACTCTCCTATTTAATATTTGTTTATTTGTGTATACTTTCGCGTCAACATAACGATGTTTGTCCCAATTCCTCTCGGTTACGTATGACAAACTATAGAAGACTTTAGCGTATACTCCGACAAATTTCATTGTCATTGAATATTTTAATTAAATTAAATACTGATATGAAAAAATTAACTCGTCAACCAGGAATCGAACCTCGGGCCTCTGGATAACTAGTCCAGTATGCTACCGCTACACTAAAGACGATTGTGACGTGATAGCCAACTTTTTCATATTATTCTAATTTTTTATTTATTTAGACAGTATTACTTCTGTTGAAGTGATTTGTTTATTTAATATTTATTTATTTGTGTATACTTTCGCGTCAACATAACGTTGTTTGTCCAAATTCGAGTTAATTTTTTATATCAGTATTTAATATAATTAAATAATGCTTCTAATGCGAAGCATGAGAGAAGCAAAGTAAGAGAAAATGATTACTTTGCTATTAATTATCTCGCGTTCTAAACGGTCAAAACCCTGAAACTTCGGGATTTATTAGAAAACGTTATTTTTAGCTTGTGAAAAAAAAGAGAAAAATCTGTCTAAAAATGGTTTCATGCAGGAACATCCTTAATTATGTTTGGATCCCTTGTACCGAATTACGAATAAATTCCCTATTACTTTGGGTTGCGAATTAAATTAGTCACATCTCTCTATACCATCTCTGCCTACAGAGTTCAGTTTCAGTTCTCGGAATACATGATGTTCACATGCACTCACTATATATAGATTCAATTAGATCATAGATAAATGCAACAACTTACAACTTTTATTCTGAAACATAATTACAACTAAAAAATTAGTTTGAAATAAATAATTTTGAGTCGGCGCCAAAAAATCTCCATCAAAATGGGTAAAGGGTAAATGTGATTTTCGGTTAAAAGTAAATTGTAATATTTTGTTGGTTTGGCGCCGACTCAAAATTATTTAGGTATTTAAATTAGTGTAGGACTTAGACTAAAAAGTTACTTTTTTTATTTTTTCCTTTCTTTTTTCGAAGGTATAATTTTTTGTTACAAAGTTGTTAATTTTTGCTTTTCAGTTACTTTCTTCTTTTGCCCGTTCTATTTTTTGTTAAAAAGTTTATATTCTGTTACACTAATATTTACAATTTACGATATAAAGTTAAAATCCTAAATATCTCTATACAGAGTGGGTCAATTTCGATGGTTTTATGGAGTAACTCGGTAACTATAAGAGATAGAAAAAAATGAATGGCACATCTCACAATCTCTTTTTTTGAGACTAATTCATTGGGTCAACAAAAATTTGCTAGCATCTTTTGTTTGCGAGTTATAAACAAAAGTTCGATTTTAAACAATTGGGAATATCTTGGTTGATTGTAAAGCTAGATGAAAATAATTTTTACATTCTTAAGGCACTTTTTTTGTATAATCCAGTGGCGTCGTGAAAGTTTGAGATAAAAGGTTGGTTTTTGAGATATGACCTAAAGTTGTGGTTTTTTAAATAGGAAGTATAGTTGGCTATGGCTTAGTTAGAACGGATTTTTTTTCCTCATTTTAACTATGCATTATTTATCGGGTCGCTTTTCATCCGTAAGTCTGAAATAGCAAAAATAGTAATTTCCTATTTTAATTTTAGCGTTTTTTTTATTTATTTCCTCTTGAAAATACGTTTATCAAGTTGTCTTCTTTTTGGATAGCGATTGAAATATATTTCAGATGCAATATCACAATTGTTATTACTTTGAATAAAGTTGAATTTTCGTAAGAAATCTATTACATTTACGATTAAATGAGTTTATTTTTTTTATGGTTACTTTAGGTCATATCTCGAAAACCAACCTTTATTCTCAAACTTTCACGACGCCACTATATTATACCGAAAAAAAGTGCCTTGAGAATGTAAAAATTATTTTCGTCTAGCTTTACAAACAACCAAGATATTCACAATTGTTTACAAGTCGAAAAATCGAACTTTTGCTAATAACTCGCAAACAACCAATGCTAGAAAATTTTTATTGACACCAATGAATTAATCTCAAAAAAGAGGTCGAGAATGTGCCATCCATTTTTTTCTATCTCTTATAGATACCGAGTTACCCCATAAAACCATCGAAATTGACCCACTCTGTACACATTAATTAAAGTTTGAGAAAAAATTTTCAAGTAATGAATTGTAGCAAACATGATTTTCTTTCTACAACTTTATTTCTCATACATTTTTCGATTGTTCTATTAAAAGAAATATTTTATATTTTATGTTTTCTTATTTCTCGGCTTCCCCGCTTTCCGTTGATCTATGCCATTTATTAATTAAATTGGCCTTGCAAATAACAAAATCATATCAAATACGGCATTTCATTGTGGTGAGACATTTCTGTGTCAACTTAAATACGTTAAGTTGACACAGCTACTGCGTAACGAATTTTTTATATTTAGAACTGGAAATCCAGGGATCAATTTTTGTTACATCCTGTACAAGTTTGATTACAACGAGTTATTAAACAAAAAATGTGTGTTCGTGAACCTTTTTTAAGTTAATTCACATTAATTATAAAAATGCTAACTCAGAGTTTGATAATGAATAATAATTCAGAATAAATAATTATTAAAAAAGTTTTAATTTTATAAATTACACACGGCTTTGAAATGAATATTTTTGTCAATTTATGTGTAGTATGGGCTACATAAAGTCGTATCCTTTTTCAATATTGTTTAGTCTCTTATATCTTTATTAATTGGATTTTTGGGAAAATATTTCGAATAAAAGTTGTTACTATATTTATAATGAACAACATTCATTCAAAAGCATTTTATCAAAAACCAAATGAATAAGGCACAAAATGACCATACAATTTTGAAAAAAGAAGAATACTTCTGTGGTCCGTAGTACCAGCATAAAGTTCGAAAAAAATGTAGCAATGGACAACCTTTTTAGGAAACGATGAGAGAAATTTGTCATTTTAAATTCTACTTTAAATTTTTGATAACGCCATTATGTTTAAAAAATTAACTTTTTGTATAGCGCCAAATGTCTATTTCGTGGCATATTCATTAAGTATGGAATCAGTTCAACGGTAGCATATAATTGTATTGTACCATAAAATTATACAAACAATGATTTTTACCAAATAAGAATCATATGAAAACCGTATACAGGAGCCACATCTCGGAAACAAAGCCACTAGCAATCAATTGTCAAACCCATTGGTTTTTCGTATCTAATCATTCAAACATTGGATGTATGAGATAACCATATAGACTATATAGTACATAAATATTGTGTCTCTTTTTGATAAATTTAATCAAGCTATATTTTAATTATAAAAATATTATTTTTTAATCAAATACCGACGGATTTTAAACTGCTTTTATTTAAGAAATAAATCATATTGGGCGGAAAAATTTTTTGAGTTTATTGTTAGATAGTGTTTAAGCTTTCGATTAAACCTTATAAAACCTAAAAAATATTAATTTGTTTATAAGTAAATTAGCAAAAGTTAAAATATATAATTACTCTCTAAAAAGTTAACGCATCATGATATGGGTATAAATATAGTATGGGTAAAAATACAGTTTAAAAAGTAATTTTCTTTTTCATTTTATAGATATTTTTAAGACCTTTCATTTAAAAAAAGATTTATCAGTCTCGGATCAAATTCACCCTTTTTATTTATAAAAATAGGTGACATGATATTTTATTAATTGTCGGGGGTCCAATTTTTGTAAAGGCTAAAATTTGGCACATAATTTTTAACATATAAAAGGCATACTTTGCCATTGTTAAAAAAAAATGAAGTAATTTTTAGATTTTTTATTTTAATTTAAAATTTTTGGGTTTTTCGTACGCGAACTTTGGAAATTTTTCCTCGAATGCTAATAAGCCGATTTTAAGGTTTATGGGCTCATTTGTTTGCTCATGGAAACTTACACGTGTAAAAAGTGGCTAAGAGATGTATCTTGAAAAGATGTTGTCGATATAGATAAAAAGCACTATGCAAGGTAAAATAAACACGATAACCATTCTAATTAAACGAGTTAAAAAGATACGTAATCCATCCTAATTAAACGAGGTAAAAAAACACGAAAGCCATACTAATTAAACGATTTTGGTGAGGTGTTAACGAAGTAATGTCTAAAATTAAAATTGTTCTGAAGGAAAAAAGAAATGACCCAATAAAGTCAATTTTCAAGAAATAAAAAGTTCAAGATATTAAAACATTAATTTTAAAACAGGCTAAGATTCTTTAACTATTCCTTGATTTTTCCAGAATCTAAAATTTTGATATTTCCAGTTGATCAAGGTTTTTTATAATACTCACTAGTTTCTCTAGATTTGTTTACAAACATATATAATTCAAGCAAACAGCTCTATAGCTTGATGTGGGCCTTAGCCTCCTCTACTACACTCCATTCTCTATCCTGTTCTATCATTGGCTTTGGTTGTCCAACCACCCACGACCATGGTCCTTAAGTCTTGGATGATTCAGTGTAGCCATCGAAATCCTGGTCTTCCTCTTATTGCATAGATTTTGGCGTTCAGGATACATTTCGGCATGCGTGTCTCGTCCATCCGGACTATATGACTTTGCCACTGGATCCGTTGTGCCTTAATAAACCGGGCAATATCTTCATGGTTCGGGATGTTTGTTCTGATTTTTAATAGGTTAAAAACATATATCGTCTACAATAACAATAGAAGCATGTTACAAAATTATATTAAATCAAGGTATTCGAATGTGAAATAATAAATGGATAAAAGTTTTATATTAATTTTCATATCTCTTCTATATAATGAAAAAAATGAAAAACCATAAACGTATTAGCACAAAGTTTTCATTTAAAAAAAAGTTTTCTATCAATGTTATATAACAAACTATTAACTCTTCTTGGAAATAACTCTTCTAGAACCATAAATGTTAAAATCTAACTTAATTGTCGATTATCAAGAAACTTAAAGAGATTTTATACTCACTAATCTTTAAATCAGTCTGCCAGTTTATCCCGTACATGATATAGATAGATATCAAATAGTACCAACAAATAACTTTACAAATTTCCATGGATTAAAAAACAACAAAATTATTGTTCCTTTTTTCTTTCCTTTTGCAGATTATTTCTTTAACATATTATTCTATTTCTTATTCTTCAAAACTTAATCCAGCGATATTTTGTTCATATCTGTTCTAAACCATTAAATCGTTGAATTAAACCTTCTGTGTGTGAAACCGTTTACTAAGGTATAAACGTTATTTTTGGATTCGTACATTTAACCGTAGTTTATTGTAAGAATCGTTTTAAGTAAAATTTATTTAAAAAAGTGAAAATAACAATTAACAGAGTTAATTGCATAAATACTCGGCTTATACGTAATTTAGGAAAACAAATTTCAAGTAAAACTTGTTTATTTTTAAAAAAGGAACTTTTTTGCTATTAAATTTTTGTTCTATCTCTTACGGTTTCAAAGATGGACAGTTTTGCCAATAACATGGTCCGATTTTCCACATTCACGAACTTGAACTTACAATGCCGGGTCTACACTTATTATACCCTGATATAATTAAATATTGATATGCAAAAATTAACATCCACCAGAAATCGAACCCGGGCCTCTGAATATCTAGCCCATGGTGCTACCCGTTGCACCAAGGATGACTTTGGCAAATGAATAATAATACTGTCAATGATATGCAAAAATTGATTCATTTACCAGAGTCATCCTTGGTGTAGCGGTTATCACACTGGGGTGGAAATCCAGTGGTCCGTGTTCGATTCCTGGGGGATGAGTTTATTTTTCCATATCAATATTTAATTAATAATTCAATGACGTATTTGTCTACATTGTATACGCTAGTTCTTTCATACTATCGCGTACGTAACCTTAGAGGATATTTACATTAGTATTATCTTGTGACACCTAAGTATACAGAAATGATAATATGTGGAATACCCTGATATATATTATATACCGGGTTATAATTATATTTTATAAAAAATGCGTATATGACAAATACTAGAGACCCAAATATATAACTAAATTTATTTAAGGACGTTCCAGCACTGTGTTATGCAATCAGGACAACAAACCGGTTTGATTTTATTCAACAGAAGAAAATAAGAAAAAAAGGTGCATTTTCTGTGAAAAATATGATATACTCCTTCACCGTATACTACGGTTATTACTACGGGTAAAACATTTCTATGAAATCTTAGTCTAAAAGTAATGAAAATGAGCAACAATTTTATTTCGTAAACGATTTTTGGTTCCCGTCTTGTAATTTTATTCGTTTAAAAATTTTTACATAAAATTAGCTACAAAAGACTCTTTGCCACAAAGAACAAATTATAAAAAAACTGGTGAACAACCATTTGAAAACATTCATTTTTCATTCTACAGATTGACTTTTCTACTCTTAGCAGTAGCGAATTCGTCAATATATGTGATATACTGTATATCACACATAAGACTGCTCGGTGACGTAGTGTTTACAATGTTATATTGGTTCGGCGCGGTAATTTAAAAATTAAAAAAAAAAAAGTACGTTACGTACGTCTTTTTTTGGTGGAGGGCTATGGGTAGGAGGGCCATAGGATCCAGTGCCTATATCCGGCGCTGGAAACAAGTTTGAAGAGTTTTCAAAATATTTCTCGCAATCGAAGGCCCAACTGCGATGTATAAAGCAAAACTTTAATTCCCGTCCTTCAACTACGACAAATATTTACAAGGCTCTTCAAACAGTTTCGTGCTTTTTCTGTAGTCAGGTTTTAGTTTTTATACTTATATATTTAAGACTTTTTAGTATAATATTAAGTATCTGTAAATTAAAACCATTCATTTGATACCAAACTCGATTCATTTGTGAAATTTATTTTATTGTTGTCTAGCGTATTATACAAGTCATATCCGCCATGTTGAATTTAATATGACGTCACTTACCCTATGACACGCGGAACTCTAAGATGTCAAAATATGATAAGTAGCTTAGTGGCTACACGGGAAAAGTTGTCATGCTAACAGGCATGCAGACAAACATAGACTGCTAATCGCATAAACCTCCGTGGTCGTTTCAAAATTGTATACTGACCCTCATAATCCGAACTATTGTTCATTATCACTCATTAATATAAAAAACATTCATATTTGATCACTGCAAATTCCAGTATGCTCAAGACCCTAAAGTCAAAAAAGATAAACAAGAGTTATAGTGTACATTTTGATAAAATTTTCGTGTCTAAGCTCATGGGTAAATCAATATGTTCAATTTTTAGACACTATAATAATATACCACGAAAGCAACCTATTCGTGATTTTTACTACTAAAACAATTTAAAAAATGTTTCTCAGAACATATTTAATACAGCAACGACTGTAATCACGTTTCAAACATAAAGCTGAAAGCTATTTGAGTACATTTGTAAAAGTACTTTGTAATACTGGAACCTATTGAAACACACATAGTTAGTTCAGTAATGTCACAAATAAGACAACCATAATAATCATTAAATTATTCTATTCATGTTTCATAACTTTATAATATAATACAATACAACAATATATATAGCATTGTACAATAATATATAATCTATTGAGTCGCGTAAGATACCAGTGTTTTGTAAGTTACCATTTACAACTTTAACTCAAGCCAACGAAAATAAAATATCTAGCACCCAAAATAAAATGCAAAGATCCATGTTGAATATACGAAAAGAACAAAGAATCAGAAATATAGATATAACTAGCAAATTAAGAACAAAACTGGTTGAGAAGGTAATAAAGAAGTTAAAGTTCAAATGGGCTGGCTATGTTATAAGAACAGATGAAAGTAAGTGGAGTAAAAAACTTACAGAGTGGACACCATTAGACAGGAAAAGAAACCGGGGAAAGCAAAAGAAAATATGGGCAGACGAAATAAGGAAGATAAGTGGTAGTCTTTGGACAAGAGATGCAAAGAACAGGTCCAAATGGAGAGAAATGGTGGAAAAGATCTAGAAATGGAATATTTCCTGAAAATATGGAGAAACAAGCCAAAGGAAATCAGGATCAAACTTAGATGATCCAAACCAATACCCCTCTTCACAGAGGAAAGCCCCTGCTCTATAAAGAGTGCCACAGGGCTTTATTATTATTATTTACAACTTTAGTGAATTTCTTAAGAATACATAAATCACTCTCTAACGGTCACAATTTTAGTCTGATTAAAATGAAATAATAGACTAAGACTTCATAAAAGTGAACTGATCGAACATAGTCGTGATTTTTTCTCGAAGTTTCTAATGATATCGTCAAAGCAAGAGCAGCTTTTTGTAGAAATCTCATTGGAGGCGGAGAGAATGGGTGGGTGGGGGGTCCAATCGTGTAGAGTTTTGAACAAAAAAAAAAGATCGAACATAGTTCTGAAAATTGGTGTAGTATTACATTTTGAAAATAGAAATTGAAAGTAAATGTTCCCAGAAGTGTAGGTTGAGGCCCAACCGCTCCCAGAAGCGGTAGAGTAGGAGTTGAAATTGAACTCATAAAACATAGTCTGCAAGTTAAAAGTGAGGCTAAATGTCAAAAAAATTTAACTTTCGCAAAAATTTTTTATGTATTAATAAAAATAGTAATTAACACCGTACACGTAATAGAAGTGAAACTACAACGATAAAGTTTATAGTTTCTATAGAAATGACTATCAAAATTGACATTTCAAATTTGAAACAAAATTCAAATCCACCGCTAATTTTGTGCGAATTTAATGAAATTTTCGTAAACCCTCTTTTGAGTGTATTTTTCATTTCTACAATATTGAATTGTCTAACCACTACCATAGCATCTGGTAGCACACAGAGCCAGAACGTTGGTCTAGAATGCAAGAGGTCGTGGGTTCGGTTCCCAACACATTTTTCATATCAAGCATTTTATGCCAAATAATGTTATCAATGTTCAGACATTCTACCTAAATGCCAAATTAAGCAAACGCTAGTCATTTCCCGTCGACATAATATAACAGAAAGGAAACCATACTAACAATGGACAGATAGACACAAGTTTACATAAACACTATTACTAAATATGCAAATTGTAAATAAACACAAATTGATAATACATCGCCATCAAGATAGTGAAAAATTATATACATGCCACAACCATAGAATTTGGTATCTCAGAAGCAGAGCGTTGGTCCAGAATACCAGAGGTGTGCGTTCGATTCCAATCCGAGATAGATATCAAGAATTTTATGCCTAAGAATGTTGTCTAACGTTTATCAATTTCTAGAAACAACACCATCTCAAAAACTAAAATAGAAATCTCCTTTGTTAAAATTTAATTTAGTGGATTTGAAAAAAAAAGTCCATCAAGTTCGGATAAAATATGTCCGAGATAGCACTGAGACCTGGTATCCAGATAAGTTTAATGTAATTCTATTTTGTCACATCCAATCTAGAGTCTAGATTCTAGTAGTGATTCTCAATCACCGTGCTGCGGCAGTTTTGTGTGCCGCCAAATTCTTAAAGTGTGCCGCCAAATTTTAGAAATGTATATAGTAAAGTATTAACCAACATAAAAACGAAAAAAAGATCGAGACTGTTAAATGTAGAAGACGATATGAGAGTAGCATTGTCATTTTTACGACCAAATATAAATGAAATTATCAAAAAACATCAAGCTCAAATTTGTCATTAAAAGTATTCTTATTATTAATCCCTTAATAAACGTACTGTTGTTTTTGTAGTACATATTATTTTATTTTACATTCAAAATTATTATCATATACTATTTTACACAGTGTATTATACGTAAGTAAACAACTTTTAAACTTATCTTTTTCTTTGTGTGCCGTCAAATTTTGAAATCGTTAAAAGTGTGCCGCGACGAAAAAAAGGTTGAGAATCACTGCTCTTGAGGAACGACTGAACTACTGCTGACAAGCTCTAAAGAATCCCTGACTGATCCTGATTTGATTTCAGTGGCAAACAGAGTTATTAGAGCAGCTCGACTACCCGAGATAATGTGAACATTTCCTACTCATACGTAAGTTTTGCCGCACTCAAGTCAGTATAGTAAAGACTTCCACCTGGAAGACGGTGGCATATTTTGTTTGATATACTTCCGTTCCACTGGCATATTCCATATTTGTTCAACATCCTATTTTCATAAGCACATTGCTTAAATTTTATGAGTGCTGCTATCTTATCAGACACATATATTTCATGGCTGATTAGACTTGCATAGAAATGATGATGATGATGATGCATGTGTGCAGATATGTAGTACATTAATCAATACAAAATATACTCTTATGTTGTTACATTATATGTGTTCTACATTCTGTAGTCTACAGTTTACATACTCACCCAAATGACAACAGATAACATCGTTGATATGAAGTGTCATCGATCAATCTTCATTGATTGATAAATAACAGTATTAGTCAATCACTATCTGTATTTATTTGGTAAGACATTAAATTATTATTCACAATTATGTATGCCCATGGAGACTACACAAGGAGATCGAACTCAAACGGGAGAATTGACAAAATATGGCTACGAAATGGTAGAAATTATATTTACTTAATATACCACTAGCGTCGCTAGTTGTTTAATCCGTACTGCCCGTACCGAAGTGAATATAGTATAATAGATAGGATTGAAGTAAGCAAGTAACCAGTTTTATTTCGAAGTGATTATTTTTATTTATTTATTATTAATAAATAAAAGTTTAATTTAATATCTGATTCAATAATTTATTAGCATTTTTACAATTCCAACTTTACAGGTTAGGTACTTTCTATTTAATTATTGTATGTTTTATAATTATTTTGTTTTTTATTGTTAAGTAATTATTTTGCGAATTTTTAACTATTACTTCAACTTCAACTAATTATTGAAAAATTAAAATTACTTATCATTTAAAAAAAAAAAATATTTTATTGAAAAAATAAAATACTTTGGCTGCAAATAATTTTTATTATACTACATAAATTCGTAATGTTTTTCAATTAAAACTCGCGCCTTATACTCTCACCAATGTTTCCAGTTAGAAGCGACACTACTGACATCTTATTTTCGCCAATTATTTGTTTACATGGAGTTCGATCTTCTTGTGTAGTCTCCATGTATGCAACTTCGAACTATAGGCTCATTAAATAGATCGTAGTCCCATCTTTTGAGTTATAAAGACGTCATTCATGTGCCAGTCTTTATTGAGTATTCGTACTGACGTTTGAAAATCAACAAATTTGTATTCAACGATTGTTATAAATAATTATATATGATTTTGTTTCATGTTCAATGTCTGGTAGCCGTTCTAATCCCAAAAATAGGTCATAAAAATTTGCATGCAGATGAATATTTTAGCACGGTATTTTCTATAGAACAAGTAAAAGTAATATAAAATATATCACGACTACGTAAAAATAATTTAACTAAAAAGCGCACTTTTTAATAGATTGTGTTAAAACGGTTGCATAAATGTGTTATATATATATATATATATCAAGTATATATATAGTATTATATTAGTCAAAATCGAGTCAAACATTTTAGGGAGCAATCAATCACAAATTTTTGTTTGACTCTGTAATGTGTTTTTACATACGAATAGTATTGATAGGTGCAGGGTATTTCATATATAATTTGGCAAGCAGTCATATTTTATTACACTTAATATACATAGAAATAAGCTTGCCAAGTAAAATATGAAATACCATGCACCCGAAAAAAAACTGGAGATATACAATAAAAATTTTTGTATGCATGAAATTTTTTTTACTTAAAATCTTCTAACATTTCCGATTAAGCGAAAAAAAATTTTGTATGGACGAATATCGTAAATAAATATCCATTGTTAGTATGGTTGCCTTTCGGTTATATTATACCAACGGAAGCGACTAGCGTTTACTTTATTTGACATTTAAGTAATATGTCTGAACATTGATACCATTTTTTTCATATCAAGCATTTGATGTCAAATAATGGTAAATAAGAGATGTGTTTCGGTAATACAACTAACCATTTACAGAATCATTATACAGTGTGTTCATTTCAAAAGTATCCACCCTTAATAACTCTTGACCTGATGTGATTATTGTTTTCACTTAAAACAATATCTAAATTTTAGATATCGAGGGGGAAGTTCAAAAATGGTACCTAGAAAATTCTAGGTTTCATCCCTTCGCTCTAAGCCACTCCCACTTTGAAATTTCAAATGGCACACCCTACCTTGTGATACCCCATTTGGCAGGACATAAAATTCTCTATTCAACAATGATAAAAAATGAAATCGATCGATTGGTTCTTAAGAAGACTACACAGAAGACGGAAGGTATGGAATCAAAACATTGCGAATTGGATACACTGTTGAATTAAATTACAGTCATAAAAAATTATTTTATGACATGTTCGAAATGGCCGCCATTATTTGCTCGACAAAAATACATTCTGTTTTCGAACTCTTCGCGAACTTTTATTTAAATACACAGTCAATTTTCGCGGAATATTATTTTACCATATCAGTAATTTACGAACCGCTAAAATTTTTTCTGTAAAATGAATACGATATTGACATTTTTTTCTAGTAAAGATGGTTAATAAATTAAATACAACAAATTGGTGGCTAAGATGAATTCGGGCAAAATTCTGGAGTAATTTATATCAGAAATGAATAATAAGAAATATAAAGATTCTTTTGACAGGTCTGGAGAAGAAAATATTAAGGGGAAACAATTATAAACAAATGAAATACGAAGGTAAATCACAACGGACCTTTGCATTGTATATATACCCTATTAGATATACCGTATAGATTCCCTATAGAAATGCTGATTCCCTATTTGAAAATAGACTATATATATACTTAGTGGCTTAGTGGAAGACACACCTTAAATTTTTTTTAGAGAGTATTTATGTCACAATCCCACATTAATCCATTTATCCAATTTGGTATGTTAATTTTCCCCATTCGCGGGGTCGTACTGGGCCTAAGGGGCCCTAGAGTCATTATGCCTTTAAGGTCTGCTGACAGCAATGCCAAATGATAATTAGCCAAGAGTTTTGGAAGGTTTTATTTTCAAAGTAGGTTAAATGGTACAACTAGTAATAACTGAAGCATAATAAAAAAGGTTTCCCATAGAGGATAAATTTCAGTTAGATTGCCAATAAAGCGTTCGTAAAAGCTGTCACCCTCGTTATCCTTGATAACATTCATTCTATGTCTAGGGTAATCAACGAGTCCAGCCAACTTCAGGGTAATCAACTTCTTGCCCCAGCACTTCTTACTTTCGCAAGTTAATTGTGCAAATGAGATTCTGGGGATTAGACAGTAAGCCACATAATTTCGAGTACGAACAAATGTGTTTGTTACATTGGGAAAAAAGTGGTATGCAACTTTGGCAGGCATCCGAATATCTTCGAGACAAATGAATAGCGTTCTTTACAGTTTGATCTAAACCATCTTCTCGGATTTCTTCCAGTTCTACTTTCTTCCTTCTTCTTCTCAGTGTATGAACTATTTAGCGTGTATGTATTCGGCCTACGCCCACGCAGGCTAGGGTGGCGAACACCACCCTGACCCCATGGCCAGTCCGACGCTGCCCATTTGTCCCCATATTGTTCAAAATGATTTCTTATAATATTTAATTTTCTCGTCTTTAGAAGACCATTATCAAGACCATTTCGTCAATATGATAGTACCTTAGCAGTAAATACTCAATTTTTAAATAATTGTTATCGTAAAAACGACCTTATTATTATTCATATAATTTAATAACCCAACTACTGTACTAAGAGAGAGACAGAGTTTATATTACGTATCAATTCACAGAAGTACAATAGTGGATTGGTTAATATTGTTTATATGTACAAGAGAGTTTCACACCTTTCCTATAACACACATTGTTAAGTACACGAATCTCTGGAGACTTATCAGCTCAGAAAGTTATTGTTTAAATTGTAGGTGATAGGAAAACAATGTTTGTTTATTTAATTGTAAACATTTGTTTATCAATATTACAGGGTGGCATTTGGAAACGTTGTTATGAGATATTCTAACTATTCTATAATTATTCACTGAACACGGGAAATATTCCATGACCATTTTAAAGATTTCGACAAATACGAGAAAACAAAATCTTATTAGTACCTAATTTAAAAAAAAAATAATTCATAAATATTTCGAAAGTAAATTAGATGATCCAACAACATCAAAAAAGATTTGAAGGACAACATCAAAAAAGATAATAAAAATTTTGGTTCAGAATCCTATAAGAAAGACATACCTCAGAAACAACTGTCAAATTGTCAAAATAAATTCATTTTTCTTTGGAATTATATATGCTTTATAAACTAATTTTGATTGAAATTGATAAAATAAATAAATAGTTATTGTCCACGATTTAGATGAAATTCAATAAATAAGGTGGTAAATTGACCCAAAAAAAGCAAGAGAATCATGTTGATTAGACGATTTGTTGAGCGGTTTACGAGATATCGTGTAAAATCCTATTAAAGAGGGCAAAAAAATAATACCTATGAGTGATAGGTAGACCTGATCAATTCAATAACTCTCAAGAATTTGTATGGACATCAGAAATGTTAGAGAAATAATAAAGAGAGTTTGGTTAGGAATATATGTTTAGAATCTGCATAGAGTTTATAGGAATTTTTATTATAATTTCCCTTGCCAAGATTAAACTTGACATTTCCAAAATCTTAAAATTCCCGGACATTTTTAGGTTTACTAGTTAGCTCACCACTCAGTAAAACATGACGGAAAACCTGTTTAAAAATCAAAGGTATTATTTCCCTACAGCATACACTAACATACACAACAAACTTATTAACCCGACTTCAAAAAGAACGATGGTTCTCAATTCGTCTGTATTTTTTTATTTTATTTTTTATTTTATTTTTTTTAATGTGTGTCACCTCAGAACTCCGTCATTTATGAACCGATTTTGAATTTTTTGATTTTGTTTTAAAGGATTTGGTTTCCCATTGGCAACAAATCGCATTCTGATGAGGGTATCCCGGGAAATCGAGGAAAATCCTCATTTTATATGTGATAACCGATTTCTACGAATTTTTTTTTTTTTTTGAAAGGGTATACTCATTCATAATGGAAAAATAAGAAATTTTTTTTATATAAAAGGCTTCAAAAAAATTTTTTACAAAAAAAAACCGACCCCAAAAAACCAAAACAAAAATGCATGTAAAAAAAACTGAAAATCTGTTATGAAAAAATGCACTAAAAATTAGAAAAAAAAAAAATAAATAAAAAAAAAACAAAAAAAAACGGATAAAAAAAAAGTGTTATAAATGCACTAAGGTTAGTAGGTCGTTTAGTTGGTCTACCCATATTTAGACAAATAAGAGTTATAGAACTTCAAAGTCACTAAAAAGCGAGAAATAAAAAATATTTTGACAAAATGGAAACCCGACTTCAAAAATCAAGTATTCTTAAACAAAAAATGCACTAAAAAAATAATTGCATATTCTTGTGCCAATTTTAGTTCACCTAAGCAAAAATTTTTAAATATATATGTACAATTATTGTTATTTTTGGAGGCGGTGTCCAAAATTTATGTGATTTTCTCTATGCTGACACCGACTTCAAAAATAACAATAATTGGACATATATATTTAAAAATTTTTGCTTAGGTGAACTAAAATTAGCACAAGAATATGCAATTATTTTTTTACTTTTTAGTGCATTTTTTGTTTTAGAATATTTGAGTTTTGTAGTCGGGTTTTGTCAAAATATTTTTTTGTAAATGAATATGTAAATGAATTTAAACGTACTTTCTAAAAATAATTTCTACTAGAGCACTCATCATGGCCTTATAAAAGGTTTATAAATAGTATATAAATTTAACCCATGACCAATTACCCATTCAACCCGTAGTCATCTTGCTCGGCAAGTAATTATTGTCACTATTCAATAACATAGATTTAGAGTAATCAAGTAAATAAATAATGAAATGAAATATGGCCAAAAAATTTGCTGTCTTTCGTGAGATGACATTTCATAAACATAAATGAAAATAACAACTCCTACATATATCCTACATATACTGAGTTCATTATCAACGCGTGAACTGTTTTATATACTTTTTACACATATGCAAATTTTTTTAAATAGTGTACAAGGTGTCTCATACACATATGTTTTTGTAATAAAGAATAATTACAGATGTTTGAGATGAAATTGTGACAAATCTATTCAGTTTATGGAAGAATAATCCAAACAAAAGCAGTTTATTTTTCAAAATGATACATTTTTCTTTCCCTTGCTCGTCATTTCTCTTACTCGTCGGTCTCAAAGATAGATATTTGCCGTCGGTGGTCGGATGCACGGACCAACATTTTTGCACCACCATTACTTAGATATTAATTAAATAAGTAATCAATTAGAGAATAACGGAATAAGAAATGGTGGGGAATGTACGCAACGGCAGCATAGATACGTGAAGGGAGTGAGCTCTCAATTCAATGAAAATGATTCGTTATAATTGAAAACTATATTTTTCGTTAAAAAATTTAAGCAATGAATCGCCCATAATTTGGCTCACTAAAATATTGAAAAAAATTATACTTGTTAGATTCATTTTCAACTTTTCGTTAAGTAAATTGAAGGTTTTCAAATATTGGGAAGCTTTTGATTATCGTCCGATTATCGTAAACTGAGTTTTTATAATATCTTGAATTTTTGAGGTCCTAAAAAACTATTCTGACTATCTTTATGATAATCCTCAAAATGAATATAAAGAACTTTTACACTTCTTACCGACCGATTCCAAAATCTAATCAGCTCTTAATTTTAAAAAAGAACGACAAACACCGCCCTAAAATTTCATCGTAAGAAATCTAATAAAAACTGAATAATTCAGTTAATTAGGTTTTTCGAAAAGAAAAGCTAAACTGTTTTTCCAAAATTTTTTAAAGCTCTACTATAAAAACTATACCGGATTTGAAACGCATTAGAAACGCACCGGATTTGAATACTCGTTATACGGTAGTGGTGGGGAGATTTCGCTCCCCTCGCGTATCTCTGCTTATTCCGCTAAGGTGCTTCTATAATTGGTTACTTTATTTAATTAATATCTAATTAATCGTGGGTCAGGTACAAAAATGTCCAAGGACTTTTCATCTTAGAATTTCATCCTCTATCCACCCTTTCAAGAAACTCTTTATATATATTATACTCTTTATATATATTATAAATATGCACAGAGTGTAATAATATATCTACTTAATAAAACTCTACGGACTGACAGAAGCATGAAATTTTGAAATTTTGCACAGGATTTCCTGGTATAACGTAGATGAGCACTAAGAAATTTAAAAATTAATCCCCAAAGAGGGTTAAATAGGGGATGAAAGTTTATAGTTAAGTTTGTCATTTTTGCAGTTAGGTTTTTAGGCTTCCGTTTAGAAATAAAAGTAAGTTGTATCATCGTTTTTGGAAAGTCATCTTTAAGAGGGTAAAATAAGGAATAAAATTTTGCATGGAAGTTCGTCAAGTTTGAAACGTGGAATTTTGTGTTTACAACTTCTATTTATAAATAAAAGCTAGTTGAATCAGCGTTTTTAGAAATTCATACCTTCAGTGCGTCATTTTTTAAGAGCACACACCTAGGGTTGAATAACTTTGAATGAAACATAAATATTTTACGCAACAGAAATTAATTTTGTACGCTGTGTGGGAAAACAAACTACGATGCCAACTTCTGGTAGTTATTATCAATGAGTATGGACCTTATGGTCGAAGTGTGGTCCAGGGCAGCCGCTACAATCTATCTATCTAACTATCTATCAATGAGTACTGAATGAAAGGAGTGAGTATCGACAAATTCTAAGATAACCCATGGTAAGTCTAATTATAGTTGAAATTATTATCTTTTTCGACATCACCGTATTATCCATTAACAATAACGAATAAATTTGATGAGTTCATGGCACTCAATTGAACACAAAGCAAAATCAATAATCAAAGTCATTCTTATAATCAAATACAGACATAAAACTAAAGACATCACCAAACAAACTTCATTAATATCTTGATAAATAAACCACGTACAATACAACCAAATATTACATAGCACGGTAGTGCATGAGACCAAGTTTATGAACTAATAGTTCAATCATTATAGGTTTTCAGTACCAAAAAAATGGAAGCTTAAATTTTTTTTAATCGCTTTATTTCGACGTTTTGAAAAACATATTGAATCGAGAACGAGATCTCAATCGCGTTAATAAATATTAAAGGTCAAAAAATTCGGTTTCTTGCGAATATCTCGCTTCCTAAGGCTCGGAGACCAATTGAGAAAGAGATCAAAATTCAACATTATAAAATTTCACACAAAAAAGATTCTATTCATTTTTTCCTTACAACGAACCGTTTAAATAAAAAAAAAGTGCGCGCAACTCACATCCGGCAGAAATGGTTCAAGGGGAACCATGACTCCCGAGCCATGGAAAGCGAAATATTCGCAAAAATTCTTCGGAAGTGATGCGAAAACGGATACTACGGACTTTATAGGGGAGCATGTTTTTTGCTGAACAGTTCTTTGTACGTTAAAAATCGATGGAAACTTTTTTTGTGGGAAATTTTATAATCTTTCTTTTTCATAATCACCTTAATTTGTCTCCCAGCCATAGGAAGCGAGATATTCGTAGAAATACGTAAAAGTGGTGTGGTAACAGACACTACGCAACTCATAGATATTCGTCGTCCTATATTCAGTAAACCGTCCATTGTACGTTAAAAATGAATGGACCTTTTTTTGTGGGAAATTTGGTCATACTTAATTTTGATAACCAGCTTGATTGGTCTCCGAGCCATTGGAAGTTAGTTATTCGCAAAAACCGAATGACCTTGAATATTTATTAACGCGATCGCGATCTCGTTTTCGTTCTCGATTTTCAATATGTTTTTCAGAACGTCGAAATGAAGCGAATACAAAGAAATTTAAGCTTCCATTTTTTTGGTACTGAAGCCATATTTATAACTAAAATCATTGAACTACAACTATGTTTACAGGAAGGATTAGAGACGATTTTTCGGCCCTTGTATCTCAGGAACAGAAAAAGCTATGAAGCTCAAATTTAAAACGTAGCTTGAAACCCACCATCTGACTACGTAACAAGTTTAACGTACGTAACGTTACAGCTTTAATAGTTTCCAAGATATTTAACCCTAAAAATCTGCATTTTGGGGACTAACTGACTGACTCACTCAATTATCATAAGCAATGTGTCTGCAGCTACTCTAGAGACCAGTTATAATTCGATCAGAATGAAACTTGGTATATAAGTGACTTTTGAGATTCAAAATTCATGTGTACCAATGGTGGGGGTTAGAAGGAAGGGAAACACAAAATTTGGTATTTATGTCATAATACTGGAAAAATAAAAAGGTATAAGGAGCAAAGTTATAAAAAATTAATTTTACTACAATTTTGTTTCTAATCATGTTTTCGGCTACTCTAAAATTTACAGAAATATTTACGATTTAAGATTGAAAATTAAAATCTTAAAATCTTTGAATATATTGAAAAAAAAGACCCGGTAATGAATTGAAGTAAACTTGATTTTCTACAACTTTACATCTCATTCATTTTTCGACTTAATATTAAGAGAGATATTCTATATTATGTTTTGTTCTTCACTAAAATATCTAGACTATAATTATGAATAATAACCAGTCCAAGTGGCCGAGCGGTCTAAGGCGTTATGTCTGCGCAATATGCCTGTTTGGAAACTTAGAGATTATGGGTTCGAATTCCGACATCAGCAGTTAATTATTAAGAAAAAAAAGGCGGTTAATTGACTAAACTGTCGGCGTATGGACAAGAACGAAGTAACCGTCTATGGTTGAGAAGGTTTTCTGCAGTTTCCTCCACGAACTTTCGATGAATATTGGATAGTTCTAGTGTTTCACCGAGGCAACGAGGTAACCTCGTCTCACCTCGACCCTCGGTTACGAGGCACGAGGCGAGGCGAGGTTCAAAATCTTAATCCTCGCAACTAACCGAGGCGAGGCGAGGTAATACCAAAACCTCGCCTCGCCTCGTGCCTCGTGAAACACTAGATAGTTCCCATCATAGTCGGCTGCAGTCACATATCCTACCAATTCCTAGTCTATACACAAAAATTCCTTCCACTCACATCCTTAGGCATCACAAGGGACCTTACGGTCGAAGGGTAGCTCGTCCAAGGCAGCCTCTACAATTTATCTCTCTATCTACGAGTACTACGTTGCATGCAGCGCGCATTTAAAAACTTTCCAAAAAGTAATGGTACCCGATAAAAAACATAAATGTGGGAAGGACCAAGTTTTCGCATGCAAAAAGTATTGATATCCAAGCAAAAAAAAAATGTTCGTCTTGTAGTGATAGAAATAGTGAAATCTATATGGTGAAAGACCACGTTTTTTAACAAAAATGACAAAATGATTAGTATATATTTATTGGATAAGCTTCTCAGGTGCAGGGTTTTCATATTTTACTTGGCAAATGGTCAGATTATTTCTTTGTATATTTAGTATTAAAAAAACCGGCCACTTGTCAAGTAAAATATGAAAACCTTGCACCTACCTAACACAATAAATAAATACTAATCATTTTCTCATTTTTGTTCAAAAACTTGGTCCTTACATAGATTTTACAACTTTTGAAGGCGAACATTTTTGATTTTGATGATATATCAACACTTTTTAGTGTGTGCGAAAACTTGGTCCCTCTCACATGTATGTTTCTTGTCGGATTACATTTACACCAAAATGTATTGAACGGATATTCATTCATTCCTTCACCCCCCGTCGCATCGTTTGTAATGTAATAAATGTATAGCAATTTGTTACAAACAAATAAATTACAAAACTTTTTAAATTACCAATTCAAATTATATTATTTTACATATATAGAAAAATCAAATAAATTAAGAATCCTAACAACAATTCTTTTATACAGCGAATAATAATAATAATAATAAATAACATCAGTTAAGAATCTCAACAATCATAATGGGCACAATGCCAACAATAAATAGACATAAGTTTACTATACTACTTCGTACAATAACTGGTACGAATACAAAATTTAATGTTACAAGAGTCTTAAAATTGTATAGTGAAGTCGAGTTTGTTGTATATAAAATAAAGAGGGGATTCTCTCTCACATACACAATAGCCTTATAGTAGTAAGTATATGTACTCTCATTGTATTTTTATTATTTTCAATTTGTGTATATTGTTTAGAAAATTCTATATACTTTTCGAGAGAAACATGGTTTTTCAAAAGTGATACAATATGAAGTTTTTAGTTGACCACTTAGTCCAAGACGTAACAATGGTCAAACCAAAGTATAGAATATATAATTCATTTTGATTGTTTGACTGAGCACTAGTATAACATTGCAGTCATTTTTCATATTTTCAGAATTGAATCCGAAATGTACAAATCGCGTCAAAAACCGAGAATCGAATTTCGGAAAAATGTTTCGAAGAAAAGTTTGTTAGTATAGAATGAACAACTTTTATATGAAACAATTTTTCGAAAAACGAATAAATAAGGCACAAATCAAATATAAAATTTTGAAATGATAGCTTAACTTATGACGCCAAGTGTACTCTTTCAAAGAGCATACCATGGATACTACACAAGGATACCGAACTCAAACGGAAGAATTGATAAAATATGGCAACGTAGTAATATTTACTTTTTATGCCACTAGCGTCGCTAGTTGTTCATCCGTACTAGTTGTTTAATCCGTACTGTCCGTACCGAAGTGAATATAGTATAATAAATAAGAGTGAAGTAAGCAAGTAATCAGTTTTATTTCGTAGAGATTATTTTGAAGTATGCAATTTGTTTTAACTAATTCCTTATTCAATAAAACCTATTTTGACAAAATGGAAACTCGACTTCAAAAAGCAAATATTCAATAACAAAAAATGCACTAAAAAGTAAAAAAATAATTGCATATTCTTGTGCCAATTTTAGTTCACCTAAGCAAAAATTTTTAAATATAGATGTACAATTATTGTTATTTTTGGAGTCGGTGTCAGCATAGAGAAATTCACATAAATTTTGGACACCGCCTCCAAAAATAACAATAATTGTACATATATATTTAAAAATTTTTGCTTAGGTGAACTAAAATTGGCACAAGAATATGCAATTATTTTTTTACTTTTTAGTGCAATTTTTGTTATAGAATACTTGCTTTTTCGGGTTTTGCTAAGTCGGGTTTCCATTTTGTCAAAATAGGTTTTCTTTCTCGCTTTTTAGTGACTTTGAAGTTCTATAACTGATTTTATTTGTCTAAATATGCGTAGACCTACTAAACGACCAATTAATTTTTAGTGCATTTTTTATAACACTTTTTTTTTAATAGGTTTTTTTTTTTTTTTTAATTTTTAGTGCATTTTTTTATAACTGATTTTCAGTTTTTTTACAAGCACTTTGTTTTTTTTTTTGGGGTCGGTTTTGTTTTTGTAAAAAAATTTTAGGTATATATAATATATTGTAAAAAAAAAGGTATACCCTTTCAAAAAAAAAAAATTCCCAGAAATCGGTTATCACATATAAAATGAGGATTTTCTTCGATTTCCCGGGGATCCCCTAATCAGTTTTTAAAACATTTTTCTTATTTTCCCAATATGAATGAGTATACCCTTTCAAAAAAAACAATTTCCCAGAAATCGATAACACATATAAAATGAGGATTTTCCTCGATTTCCCGGGGATCTCCTCATCAGAATGCGATTTGGTGACAATGGGACCAATGGGAAACCAAACCCTTTAAAACAAAAAAAACAAATTTCAAAATCGGTTCATAAACGACGGAGTTCTGAGATAACACTCAAAAAAAAATACAGACGAATTGAAAACCATCCTCCTTTTTGAAGTCGGCATAAAAATTGAAATTACTTATCATTTATTAAAAAAAGTATTTTATTGAAAAAATACTTTGGCTGCAAAATACTCTCACCACTATTTCCGGCATAGAAGCGACACTACTGACATCTTTTTTTTTGCCAATTATTTGTTTACATGGAGTTCGGTACCCTTGTATAGTATCCATGAAGCATACTATCAAATAGTACACATATGACCTACAGACTCCAGAGAAGTTTTTGAGCCAAGGTCTCAAAATTCAGAGACGCAGGTAAGATTCCCAAAAGCATTAAGAAACGAACTATCAGCAGAAGAAGCCAGCATAAATTGCCTCTAGAAAAGCTTCCCATGTCTAAAGTAAACAAAGAATTCTTCCGGAAGTTTCGATTGAAATAACGTACACTCCCGTTTATAAAAATTAAACCAGTTGAAACATTCTAACTGTATGTAACATTATACATGTGTGTAGTAATACATACGCTCAGTATGTGACTTACTGGTACGCTTTTTATGAACGAAAGTGGTCTGGGCCATTGAAGGCTCAAAGTCTTCTCAGAAGCCTGAGCCTGAAAATTGAAGAGAATTTCAAATTTTTTGAATAAATTAAGAAAACCCAGGAACATTCTCATAGAGCATACATACATCGTCCTTAACTAAAGAATTGTTTCACGTAGTGTTACATTTGCATTAAAGTTGGAACCGTTTCCGTTTAAACGGTTTAAACATCTGAAAGTTGGAAGTGTACCCAAAGATGCTGAGTAAGAGCTATCACTGGGTGCTCGAAAGTCTGAAAGCTCCTCTAGACTCTTCTGGACTGCCAGCTTAAAAATGAAGCTGCTCTACAGGCACCAAACGACAAAAAATAGGAAATCTTGAAGGACCTAGTGCCAAATTATTCATTTATTTCTTCAATTTGGGCAAATCACGTGATTTTGGATAAATCACTTAAATTACGCGTACCAGTCCAAGTGGCTTAGCGGTCTAAGGCAGCGATTTCCAAACTTTCTGATACTGCGACCCGCATAAGAAAAAAATAAAAAAATTGGCGGCCCCCTTATTACATAAAACAATAAAATAATATAAGCACATTTTCAAGTTGTAAAAAGTAATGTATTCATAGAATAAAACTAAACAAAAATTAATAAAAATTTAGTATGTATATTTATAGAAAAAATTTAATCTGATGGATGAGCTTGTTTGTTAGCACAAAGTTTCTCAAATCGTGGTAATATCGCCACAAAAAATTTGCATTAAATCGATTTTTGTAAGTATTTTTTTTAAATATGTAAAACAGAAATTAAAAACTTCACGACCCCCTTGAGGTTAAGATGCGACCCCCCTGTGGGAACCGCTGGTCTAAGGCGTTATGCCCGTGCAATATACCTACTTGGAAACTGGGGGGGGGGGGGGGGGGTTATGAGTTCGAAACCCGACATCGGCAGATTGTCAATTATTAAGATAACAAAAAAAGGGGCGGTTAATTGACTAAACTGTCGGCGTATGGACAAGAACAAAGTAACCGGCTATGATTAAGAAGGTTTTCAGCAGTTTCCTTCACGAATTGCAGATGGACATCGGTATAGTTCCTATCATAGTCGGCTGTAGCCGCATATCCTACCAATTCCTAGTCTATAGACAAAAATGCCTTCCACTCCACTTACATCCTCACATCCTTAGGCATCACACTTAGCCGTCACCATATGGGCGAAGTGTAGTCCGTCCAGGACAGCCACTACAATCTATTATCTAAATTACGCGTATAAAAGATACACTACTCAGGTTTTCTAGCGATTGCCTCTCTGACTAATACAATGAAAAGAATATATTAATTCCTATAGGACATTAGATCTAGAGTAAAAACTAATTTTTAAATGAAACATTCTTACCGGAGAATTTTTGTATTATGATAACTGCGGACTATGAAGGTTCTATATTTTATTTTAAAACCGATAAAAATAATTTCAACTTACATATTTTATCAGAGGAAAAGTTTTTTCAAAATATTTCGTTAAACGTCACACAATATGTTACTCGTAACTTTAATGAAAATGTAACACCACGTAAAACAATTCTTGCCCAAAATTCCTCTCATATTAGGGCATAAAATCTGTTTTTCTATAATAATTCTTAAATAATAATTAAGTTTAAGAGCAAAATTATCCTATCTACAAGACTAGTAATGCCGCGAGACGAAACGCGACAAAAGTAGCAGTGTAAAAGTTTTCTATCGTCTCGTCTCGTCTTTAGTGTTGAAAATTTTCTTGAAAAATACAATTCAAAAATAATTATTTTTTGTATTTAAGTAAAAATAATCAATATTACTGGTCGGCCACGGACGTATATAAGGGGGGGGGGGAGGTTAAGGCATCCGGACTCTCCCACTTTAGCCTATGCGAAAACGCGAATACTCGCCGAATATCCACCTTTTATATCCGTGCCACAAAATAGTACATGGTGAAATTTTTTCAGTTCAAATTGATTCATTTTATAAGGCGTGAAGTCACGGGCAAAACCTAGTTTACCTTTATGCATTGTTGGACCCCAACTTGGCCCACTTGTGAAAGCTATAGCTACGCTTCAGCATCATGTAGATAATTTTTTCCGGAAGGTTTATATGTATAGTACATCCTAATTAAATTGCACCCGTGCGAAGCCCAGTCGGGTCCCTAGTGTTTAATAAGAATTAAATCATTAGCATCCAAAATGATTTGCTTTTTTGTGATTGGTACATTTTTACAGATGTAAAATCTATAGGGATTGAAAGAAAGTACTATCAACCGTCTCTCGAATACTTATCGAAAATCTGGATTCTTATTTTCGTCTCGTCTCTCGCAGACTTATTATCATCTCGTTTCGTTTCTCTCGCGACATCATTAATCGTTTGAAAAATGACTTTTCTTCCCAACCGATATAAATATATAAATGATTTTTTTTAATGTTAGTGTGTGTCTACAATATTTCAAGGTTTGAAAGATTTTTAATCATTTTAAGTCATCCAAAGTCTTACCTCTAATTTGTATATCAAAAAATGCCAGGCACATTTAACGTTGTTTGATAATCATCGTTAAAATAACAACGTCATTTGTTTTTAACGTTTTTGAAAAAAAAAATAGCACCTTAATTCCAAAATTATTTTAATATTTTTTGTATAATAAATAAATTAAATTTTAACATATACACGTCTTAAGAAGAAATTTTCTTAGAAAATGTGTGTAATATTATTATCTACCCCAAAAAACGATATCTTAGCATACATGGTTTCCTTTTCTTATTTCATTTTCTACAATATCATCAACATTTTAAACCATTTAACGTACAAACCTACATATTTCAGAAATATGTTTTAAATAAAACAAAAGAAAAGATACCTTTGAGTAGTGGGTTTTGAATAACATAAACCCTTTAGGATAATCGTTTCGATAATATTTCATACTGAAATGATTTGAGCATGTTAAAACTGATGAAAATCCATTCAAACCAATGAAATATTGTTTATATTAACATTATAAAAAATCACTCTATATTTAAAAAAAAGTCAAATTTGCATAACGTTTAGAATTACGTGGATAAGTAAAATTACTAAAATATACACAGAAGTTTCCACTTATGGATGTGGAAGTTGATTGAGCAAGATTTTGATGGCGCTGCTGTGATGACCGACCATTTACGAGGCGTGAGAATAATAATCGCAGAGCAATACCCTAAAGCGAAATTTGTACACTGTGCAAGACAATCTCTACTTCGGGGCAGCCTTTTGAAGAAAATTGCGGATTAAAATAAGTCATCACATTCAATGCTGATCTCTCTTTGTGAGACTTGATGGACCGAAAAACATGGGACTGCGGCAGAAATGCTTGAGGTACTAATATTTATAAATATTCTTCAAAGAATTCTGGGAGTATATTTGCGATCCACAATATATAATTGATAAGAAAGTTTCTAAAATAACAGGATTTTATTGACTCAGGGTTCTTATAGCAAAACTTAAAGCAATATGAAAGTGTATTACTCATAAAAGTAAGCCTAAATATTTAGAAGTCCAAATATTATTTTTCGATTTTAGTTCGTTTTCAAGTCATGGCGTCGTAAATAGTTCGATTTTAGAATTATATTATTCTTAAAAGTAAACTAAGCTTAAAAAATCTAAATGCTGTTATTCGATTTTTCTGTTAAGATCCAAATGATGTTATTCGATTTTTAGACCTAAATGATGCTGTTTGATTTTACGAATTGCATACGCGGTTGGTGTCATAAATCGATTCTTTCGATCGAAACGTTGTAAATTGTAGGAAGCGTGGTAAATCATAGGAAGTAAAGAGAAATTTCCACAGGCGTAGCCATAGCTTTCACATGGATGGAGTCCAACAATGCAAAAAGATCTCCTCCTCTTCTTAGAGTAGAGAAACATCTTTCAGGCGTCGTAGTGGACACTGGGAGCGTGGCTAAAATGTGAAGCTTTTTTATCAAAGGAGAAAACTGATTATCGCACTGATCAATAGCGTCTATTGCAGTGGCAAGTGTTTGCGCTACAGATTTCCAGTGATTTTGCCAAAACTCATATTCACTCAGAAATATTGTGGCTTCATTTTCACCCAGAAATGTCAGTGCTATCTTTTTAAGACTTTCTTGTATCCTGGAGTCATTATTACTGGTCTCTCAGGCAGATGCATTCGTTTCTTCGTGTGTTTTGAAGCGAGTAATATATTTCGGCAGTTTCTCCAGAAACATTGCTGCGCTGGGTTTGCCTTCCAGTAGTTTTTGTAGCAACTATGTCGCTTGAACTCATCTGCTTGCTTGGTTGCTTGAAAAAGATCCGAAGGTTCCGAATATTTTGTAAAATCAGAGGGTCAAAAACAAACATTTGTGTTTTTTGACTTCAAGCTACGAAAGAAACAATAATTGGATATCATTTGTCTTCGTTAATTATATTTTTTATTCTTAACGTTTGTTCTGTTAACCCCTGTATGTACTCTGTAATAGTATTTCTTATTATTTGGTACCATTCTTGCTCCACACATTGAGCCCATGTACTAATGTATTAACTGCATTAGTATATGAAATTTAAACTTAATTTCTCAAACATTTTAATGTACTCAAAGATTGGTAGTATTAAATAACCATCAGATACATTACCTACTTAGGCAGTATTGAATTGAGTAATATTGGAGCTAAAATTGGTACATGATATTTAACACAATACAACACACTTATCAAATATTACAATACACCCATCCTGCAAAATTCATTAGTAAAGATGAAAGATTTTTTTTCACGCCATTTCGTGGTGTGAAAGATTTGTATAAAGAATTGTCACTAGGTCTTATAATTTACTATCATCCAGTTTCAAAAAAAGGTCACGATTAAAGAGATGAGGTTTTATCTCAAAAAAAAAGAACTAAATAAGAAAATGTTCTTCACAAAAAATAAAACAAGCATAAATAACAATTATTAACACAGAGCATTAGAGGGTTAAAAACAATTTTATAAAACATCCATTCTGGAAAATTGTTCAAAGATTTTCTTCTTAAGATAAATACATGTCATCAAACTACACAAGATATACATCCCGTTGTATGTATAATAACTACAAGAAGCTGCTACTGTTTGCTAAAATATAACGATTTAAAGACCGATAAACATAGATAACAAACTTTATAGTGAGTAGTAGGCTACACATATCCTTAATATCATCTTAAAGAACACAGTTTATTGGTCTATATGAGTATAAGTCTCTCTTTGAATATATACAGGTTGGTTACACAAAAATCAAACGCATTTGTCTCCCAGATAATTTAGAGCCATACTTCTAAAATTGTTTACAGCATCTTATGAAGTTGTCTTCACTTTGATATAACAAATTTGGGTATATAAACCCATACGAAAAAATAGGCCTCAAAGCTCGTGGATGACTATATTAGCCAAAACATGTCATATTAATTAAAATATTAAAGTATTTTAAATTAAATAAAAGCAGAATTAGGAAATAATTAAGAAGTTTTTCTTCAAAATCTTAATTTCAATCCGGTTCTACATCTTGCAGATTAAACTAGTTTGAAAATTTTTGTTGTGAAAACTTTATAGGATGGAAGCTTATTTAATTTCGTTGTTGATTGACAAGGTAAGAAAGTATACTATAGGTAGTCACTAATCAGTATTTCACTTGACCACTTGTTTATATAAAATTGTAATTTATAATCTACCCCCAATGACATTATTCAATAGTGTGTTATGGTCAGAGATTAAACGAGTATGTGGCTTTTTCGGCCTAAAATTACCATCCGATAGGATACAGGATAGTAGGTCAATATACAACGGATACTGGATTTTCAAAAAAAAATGACGAAAATTATTTTAAATATAAGTCTAAACATAAATAAAACCACTGTATTTTCAAATCAAGTCAACATTTATTATTCTTTTTAACCAAAAAAATTAGTATTCGTACTCAACTAGGGGAAGATTATGATGAATGAACATTTTCTCTGCCTGAGAAGATAATAAGCGGTTTCGGTGGTCTTCATTAACTAGGTCAGCTTCACAGAAAATAATTTCGCTATATACACTATGAATGCAAGGCGCTGAAAGATAAATTCTGTCAAACGTCAAATTCGGGTACTGAGTCGCATTAGAATCACACCGGGAACTGCCTTCAACAAAAAGCTTGCCTCAATCTAGCTTGCAATCGCGTTTTTTTCTTGATCGTGACAATGACTATTGTTATTTTCATTTGCTACCTCATTAAAGCAACCCCAGAACATGTAATGAGCTTCGCGAGTCACAATTGATTAGGTCTCACCATTGATCTGTACGGGCTCGCTCAGATCTATTACTCTTAACGATATAACTCTTAACGATATGGCAATGGCACTGTTCGCCGAATATCCGGTTTAAAAGCTGGTCGTATAAACGGTTCCGGCAAACAAACTATCCGTTCATCTCTAGTTATGAAACATGCTTACCAAATGGATATTATATTTGATGCATGTTGAACCCATAGTTATACATCATGAACAACCATTTATTATTTTTTGCGAATTGCATTTTTATATCACAGGAAAATAGACAAAGTCATTTTTTCATTCAAATTATAATAATATATTATACATCTTTATAATTTAAAGTCTATACCTATCTCTTTTCTGATATAAGTTTTACTTTTTTTTTTGGAAAACTTATATTCTCATATCTCGTAATTTACATTCATATTTTTAATTATTTTCGGCATAATTTTATACATTTGTATAAAATGGGAGCGAGGCCACTCTGTAAACAGATACACACTTTGGTCTTACACACACACCACACTTACCTTTAGTGGACGAGTTATTGTCACTGTTTCAATGGTTGTGGTCTGCGCCATCTTATTTATCACATTCAATTATGTCACCAACTGTAACAATAAATTCAAATTGTTAGTTCTAATCATAGTTTATAATATATATTTTATATGTATGTACATTTTAGGTGTACAGAATGAACCATGTAAAAATCAAAACAAAATACATTAATTCAAGGAATTGATAACTTGGATAAACTCCTCTCTGTTTTTAATCCTGGAATTAATAAACCCTATTTTGACAAAATGGAAACCCGACTTCAAAAATTAAATATTCTATAACAAAAAATGCACTAAAAAGTAAAATAATTGCATATTCTTGTGCCAATTTTAGTTCACCTAAGCAAAAAATTTTAAATATATATGTACAATTATTGTTATTTTTGGAGTCGGTGTCATAGAGAAATTCACATAGGTGAACTAAAATTGGCACAAGAATATGCAATTTTTTATTTATTTTTTAGTGCATTTTTTGTTATAGAATATTTGATTTTTGAAGTGGGGTTTCCATTTTATCAAAATAGGGTTTATTTCTCGCTTTTTAGTGGCTTTGAAATTCTATAACTGATTTTATTTGTCTAAATATGGGTAGAGCTACTAAACGACTTACTAATTTTTAATGCATTTTTTTATAACACGTTGTTTTTTATCCGTTTTTTTTTTTTTTAATTTTTAGTGCATTTTTTTATAACAGATTTTCAGTTTTTTTACATGCATTTTGTTTTTTTTTTGTAAAAATTTTTTTTTGGACGTGATATAGAATAATAAATGAATTATTGAATCAATTATTTCTTTGTTATTACAAATCAATATACAGGCCGTTTTCAAAAGTATTTCTAATAGAGAATCAACGTTAAATAAATAAAATATTAACTATAAAATTATACAAACATCTGGATAGTGTATGCTGTATGAGTATGGTGCTTGTTTGTCATTTAAGAGTGGGGATTTTTTGATGCATATACTAAAGTTAAGAAGTCAATGAACATATTTAACCACTCTCATTACATGTTTCTGCAGTACTGACTGACTTCACACAGTAACTACACAGCCACCCAGCATGTAAACAACACACACACGACAGAGTACCCCTACTATTTTTATTTCTTTATGAAGCAATGTGTAGTTATTATAGTAATAAATAATATTTAACATTGATTCCCTATTAGCAAAGCTTTCCAACACACACGGTATACACAAACATATACAATTTTGTAAGCGTTTTTTAGCAGATTTTATAGTTAAATAATGATCTTGTTCAGTGCCTTTGTGTTAAGCTAATAAAAGAAGAAACCTAGAAAATTTCATTACAATTTTTCAAGGCTAGGTAAAGAAATAATATTAATTGAAAATAAGTTGGGGTGCAAATCTCTAAAAGATAGGCACAAAACGTGGAAATTGAAATTGAAAATTGATAAACCCATTCGTAAATATTTGAAACTAAGATTTACTAACTAACCTTAATGTCGAATTTGTATACAGTTGCAATTTAATACTTTTAGCCAAATAACTAAATGTCCAAATTATTAAAAGTATCAAGTACAAAAATCGCTACAAAACAATAAAATATTTTTAAAAAAAACATAAAGACACATGTTATACCATGTATTCAATTTTTTTATTGGTCTTGCAACTCTACCACCTTAAAAAGTTTCGTCTATAATCTATATACTCGTAGGCTGTTCCCTCAATCTAGCCCCACATAGATTTTAATTTTTTTAATTTTTGACTTCTTATTATTTTTAAGTAATTGTTCGTCGTTTGGTCTTTATTGTTCGACCATTAAAAATGTTTGTTCGTTTTTTATTTATTTATAAATAATTAAACAAATTATCGTCATCAGGTTAGCCCCCCCCCCCCTATTAAAGATATTTACTTTTTACCACTAAAATCAATGAGTTTTAATCAATTTACATCTGTGCGTTCATTATTGATAATTGTTCGATCATATATATTGTTCATTTTAATAAAAATGCCTTGCTTTCACTGCGATATTGCGCATGCTCAAATGTATTACTTTTATCTTGAAGAGTTAAATAAAAATTAAAGGGACAAAGTTTTTTGTACAGTTATTAATATTTATAAAATTAGTATCATGCTCCAATTTTATTTTTTGTTTATTGTAACGATACATACATAATGTTTAAGAGTTTCTCAAATAATTTATGTGGGAAATTTTAGAAAATGAATTTTGATGCACCACACAAACTATTGTTGAAAAATCTATTTTGATGCAAAAATCTGATATCTGTATATGGATGAGGTCACTGTATTTATAATTCTTTGTGGTATACAATATAGTTACTACAGTTTAATAATAAAAATTTATAAATGTATTTTTAGTGATTTAAGAGACAATTTTATCTACAAAATTTTATATTAAAATTTTTTATTGAACTATAAATATAACTATTGGATAATACATAAAACAAATCTTTATATAGTTAATATAGGTATTTTCAAAAATTCGTATAATTTTCTACGTAATTTATAACCGATTACTTTAAATTGTTTCAATTACATATTTAATGAAATTATTTTTATATGTACGATATTCAGACATTAAATGCAAATATGTTAGAATATAGTACGGTGCTATTACACCAAAGAACGGCCTAATTGGGGAGATATCAAGAAAACAGAGATTCTTGCGCCTTGAAAATATTTAAAAAAATATGGTTGCAATATACAGCCAAATATGCCTATTTTCTAAAGAAAAAACTCCAAAATCTGCAGTTTTAAAAATATTATGATTAAAAAAATCTAAAAAATACGAAAATTTTTTACTTTTAAACCCTCCATAACTCTGGAACCACTCACTTTAGCAAGATTATGCACAGGATCATTTTTGTTCACAATTTAATGTAGATTATTATATATGGCTTTTTGCGCTAAACCGCATAATTTTCTAAATATTTAAGAATAACTGATAAAAACTAATATTTTACCAACTTCTCCCCTACCCTACCCCCCCCCCATACCCGACACTTAAAAAGGTGTAACGTTTTACCAAACAATATGTGGACTGTATAGAATATTTTGGAGCTGGAGGGAAACTTTTACTTTGGATGTTGAGGTTTGGGTCTAATTGCACCGTACTAATAGTACAGAGTACTTATAATGAAATTTAAGTCAGCTTTAAAAAATTTTAACGTCGATCGGACATTGTGGGATCGTAAGATGGATTAATCCTCAACTGCGAAAAAAACTTTGGTCAATCGCCTCCCACGCATTTTTTTACAGGCGCAAGAATCTATGTTTTCTTGATATCTCCCCAATCGTTCAGTTTTTTCAATTTTTTTAGGAAAATAATCCTCAAAATATTTGTTTGAACAATTTTTTCGTAGCGTCAATAGTTTAGCCAGAAATGACAAAAAATAAAAGGAAGGGGACACCACAAAAAATAATTAAATGAATGATTTGTGGTGCCCCATTCATTTCTTTTTCACTATTTCTGGCTAAACTATTGACCTTCCGAAAAAAATTGTTCAAACAAAAAATGTGAGGATTTTTATTTCCTACAAACAACTCGACTCAAAACCTTTTCAATAAACTGAACGGTTGAGGAGGTATCAAGGAATCCAAATTCTTACGTCTGTAAAAAATGCGGGAAGGACCGTATGCCCCAAAGTGGTTTTCGTAGTTGAGGATTAAACCCACTAACGATCCCACAAGGTCCAATCGGCATTAAAATCTTAATTAACTATAAATACGTATACTAATTGTTGAATTGATTTTTCCTAATTAGTACGACATTTGCTAATTAAATGTGTGTCTTTTAGTTGTTTTTTTTTTAAGTTAAATTTTTTTAAGGTTCAAATTTTAAAAATTCGGTGTAACAAATTGCTACAAGGTAGAACCGAACAAGGTAGATCTTTCTGGCTGGTACGCAAGCACGCTACTGGTGGCGCTTAAGCCCGTTTGTAACATTTGAACAGTAGAACAGTGAAATTTCTACACAAACAAATAAATTGCGCTAACAGATAGTTTCTCTGAACTTTTCTAGGAATTAGCTGGCTAATGTGCATTTTGACTGTGATAACTCTTAGGGAGTACTATGGGCCACAAAAATAGAGCTCATTTTTCAAAATTTTATAGTTTTGTGCTTTTTTCATTCGGTTATGGAAAAAATACATCGGTTAAAAGTTGCTCATTATAAATATATTAAGATCTTTTATTCGAAACATTTTCCAAAAAACTGATTGATTGAGGCTACCGCGAGTGACGCTATCGTGCTACCACGAGTGACGAGTGAAACAGGACAAGAAAAATTAAATAGTAAATAAATCAGCCACACACGAGACGAAAATTAGAATCCTGATATTCGATAAATATTTTTATTCTGTAAAAATGTACTAATCACAAAACAGCAAATCATTTTGGGTACTTTCTTAATTTTTCTAGTCTTTATTATTGCAATTAAAAGATAAAAATAATATTTTTTCAAGAAAATCTTCAACTGTAACAACGAGACGAGACGGTAGAACACTTTTACAAGTCAATAAAATACAAGAGATATACTACATTCGTCTCGTCTCGTGACCTCAATATAATCGACACTACCCATATGACCCATAGTACTAAAATCCTTGAAAAACCCCATTTTGAAATCAATTTCCCAAGTCGTTACCTTCCCTTGCAAAATATGCTTACAAACCAGTCCACCTAACAAAGCCTTATATCGTGTTATTCATACTTTAATTAAAATTATTTGGCGTTTTTTTACACGTATCGGGTTTAAAAACAACGTGATCTTTTTTTCAAAATTTTACAGTTAATTTGTGCCGAATTCATTTGTTTTTCGAAAAAAATGTTTCGAATAGAAATTAAAAAACAGAATAGATTGGATATAAATCAACTATAAAATTTTAAAAAGAAAAACCAACGCCACAACACCTAAAGCATACTGATGAAGATTTCTTTGATGTTGAATGAAGATAGACCTTAAAAAATATTATTCTTTGATAAAAGCATCTTGCATCAAAACTAATACAACAACAAATATAAAATCGGCGGAAGGAGTGGCTCATCTATCAATTTAAAGTCATAAAATATAAAGTCTCCTCATTGTTAGAAATACAAATCGATACAAAACTCCATGGCATATCCAACAAGAATATTGTTGGTCCATAAATTATAAATACCTTATCACACTTTTATAGGTGATATAAATTTTAGTTGACAAATTATTTTGTACAGTAAAAGTTTTTGAAACAATATACATAAGACACAAGACTACAACTACTCCTTTACTGAAGAACACAGAAGGGTTACTCTGATGATGAATACACATTGAATCAGTCACTAGAACAGATAGATGATTATGATTATGTGACGCTATATATAGTAAGTATATAGAGTAAGTATACAATCAAAATGGCTGCTGTCACAACGGCTCTTGTAAAACTTCGAACAATGACAATAGTTCAAGTAGTTAAAGTAGAATAAACCCAAAGAGGCAACTTGTTATACCAACTCAAGATTTGAATGTAAAGAGTGTTTTCTATATTATTATTATGAATAACATACAATTTATTTACTGGCTGATTTGGTAGAGTTCTTATAAGATTCATCAGGTTAACCCTTTGTGAGATTCGGTCCGTATAATGGAAAGATATTTATGGTCTCATGGGCGTCGAAAGTCACTTCCCAGATGAACTTCCAATATACAGAAAATACAAACCTTGCGGTAGCAAAAGGAAGAGCAAAAGTCTAAAATACTGGTCCGTTATATTATTTCCCACATTTCGCTGAATTTCACAAGCCATAGATAGCTAGATATGTCCTGTCCTAATGATGGACACCATGATATTGTTAGTTGTTATGTCAAAGAATGTTATCAATGTTCAGACATATTACTTAAATGTCAAATTAAGAAAACGTTAGTCATTTCCGTTATAACAATGAATATAAATTGACGCTAGTTTACAAAAAAACAATTAATAAATATGTAAATAGTAAAGAAACAAATTAATAATACATCAACATCCAACATAGATAGATAGATTGTAGAGGCTGCTCTGGACGGGCTACACTACGACCATAAGGTCCATTGTAATGCCTAAGGATGTGAGTGGAGTGGAAGGAATTTTTGTGTATAGTCTAGGAATAGGTAGGATATGCGGCTGCAGCCAACTATGATAGGAACTATGCCGATATTCATCTGGAGTTCGTGAAGGAAACTGCAGAAAACCTTCTCAAGCATAGCCGGTTACTTCATTCTTGTCCATACCCCGACAGTTTAGTCAATTAATCGCCCACTTTTTTTTGTCCTTAATAATTGACAAACTACCGATGTCGGGATTCGAACCCATAACCTCCCAGTTTCCAAGTAGGAATAAATGAAACTCGTGCTGTAATGCATGCACATCTAAAATGAAAAGTTTTCCCCTATTTGTACAACCTTTAATGTTAATAAAATGATAAAATTCATCAATGCTCACTCAGCAGCGTATATGAGGTCTATAAACTAATAAATATAAACCAGTAACTACTCTATATTTATACTAGATTAAGTTGAATTGATTGAAGAAATCCTGGTAAAAAGCTTATTTAGCCGACGGATATCCAATGTACTAGATCACTCCCCATATAAACACATATTTAAGAATATATTTATAATGTTCGTGTTGTGTTATTAAAGAAGTTGAATTGAATACATAGATGTTTATATTTATTTGTTTAGTTAAGATAAATATACACAATTTTTACGAATGAATGTATTGCAAGACTTTATAAAATCTAAACCAGCTTAAGGATGTTCCAGCATACCACGACTTTTCGACAGATTTTGCTCAGTTTTTTTCACAGGCTAAAAATAACGTTTTCTAATAAATCCCGAAGTTTCAGAATTTTTGACCCTTTAGAACGCGAGATAATTTATACGAAAGTTATAATTCTCTCTCACTCTCTCTCTCATTAGAAGCATGTAAAACTTCATGCCCGCTGAACTATTATCTGTTGTATTAGAAAAAATACTCGACCGAATTTTAAAAAAAATTAGGAGAGTAAAGCTAAATATTTGTTATATAAAATTTAAATTAAAAAATCGTGTGTTACCGTTTTGTTTTCGAAATATAAAAGTTTAAAATTATTATTTTTCTTCAAAATAACATCATTTTGTATATATGAAAAGTGTAATTGTCTATGTGTTGTATATGTGTGTTTATGTATTTGTGCTATAATAAAATGAAACCGGTTTTTTGTCTTGATTATATAACATAGTGCTGGAACGTCCTTAAGGTGGGTATTTATCAAAACTATTGAAGGCTGTTTTTACGTTCAATATGTAATGCTCGCAAACGATAATAAAAAAATCAAAATAATGCCGATACTTCCATGAAAATGTTACGAGTACAAACGTAAAAGCACCACAAATATAAATACCCCTCTAATATAAATTTCATTGCAAACTTTCATGCTGTACAACACTCGCCAAGGGCACTCGGCAAATGTCTCTGCGAGACATTCGTAAGGCGAGGAGCCACAAGTGGAGTAGTGTACACTCTCGCCGAGTGTTCGGCCGGCAATACAGTTCTCGTCATTTAGTCAACGAAATTACGTTAGTATACCTGAAAAATGGCATTATTAAATTAATAATTACGGAGTAATCATTTTTTTATTAAACTATTAAAGATAATTATTATTCAAATGAGTATTGAAGGACACTAAAAGAATAAAAAAAGAATTTACAAATTTATAGTTTTTACTTATTTTTGTGTTCTACTATTTAGATTAAGGGGTACAATTAAAGTTGTTGATAGTTGAATATTTAAAAATCGCGATTGTACGTTGAATCGAATGTAGACGAGAGTGTCCTTCGTGCTCATATCAAATGTATTCATCACCCGCTTTCTTTGATGCATGTTAAAAAAACCGACTTTTAACGGAGCGATAATCACTCGCTTTCTTTGATGCATGTTAAAAAAACCGACTTTTAATGGAGCGATGGCGAGGCAAGGCAGACCGAGCGTTGTGAGTACACTCTCGCATTGCCTATATATCGTGTTGTCTCGTCGAATGTGTACAGCCGCCATCAGAGTTATTGTAAATCGGTTATTACAGATTTCACCTGGTAACCAACCAATGCACTATTATATTATGAAAGATAGTCCAGTAATTGGGTTCATAAATGGCCACATCGCGCAAAAGGTCTGTAATTTTTTTATTCCTACTTGTGAAAGCTTGGTAATAAAAAACGAAGTTTTCAAACGACCTCAGGTAAATTTTCTAAGGGCCAAAAACCAACAAATTATGGAATTATTATTATTTAATATATCGGTATTGCTTTATTTCATAGCTTTGATAGTTATTATTAATTTTAAAAAGAGACCAAATTTTGAATAAATTATATCCTTACAATTTTTCTGAAAGCTCAAAAACGAGAGCATTGCAGAAAAGTGGGGAATATTTTCCAACTTGGCAAAAACTCGCACATGCAAAAGCCGATTAATACAAATTTTGTTTCATGTATGGCGATAGAGGACGAAGATTTCATTTCCTAAGAACAGAAGTTGCCACCAGAAATATCGATCATTTCAAGTGGTCGAGCTGTTAAAGACAATCTGCTTAGAACTGTGAGGTTGTTGGTTAGATTCCCAACGGTAGCAAATCGTCAATCAAATTAATAAAATAAAATAAAATCAATGGGGCTGTTAATTGACTACACTATGGGAGTATGGACAAGAATCAAAGTAACCGACCATGCTTGTGAAGCTTTTCTGCTGTTTCCTGTCACAAACTCCAATTGAATATCGGCATACTTCCTATCAAAGGCGGGTGCAGTCGCACAACCTACCAATTCCCAGTCTACATAAAAATTCCTCGTCCTTTAGGGGTTGATAAAAAAAAGCCTAGAAAGTTCGGCTTCGGCTTCCCCTCCAACTACGACTAGTACTGCTGCCACCAAAAAAAAGTAACTTTATGCATAAAATAGGGACAAAAACCGTAGAAATGTGCCAGTTGAGTTTAAAGAAAAATAGCAAAAATAAAATTCTTCAACATTTTATCAAAACCGTAAAACCAACCAATATCGAGATATTTTCAAAAAAATTCAAAAATTTGATGACATTTAGCTTACTGAAAATTGAATTTCTTTGTAATTGGAAAACTAGATTTGTCTCTGCTAGTTCCGGCATATTCAAGAGGATATTTTTCAAGAAGACATTCTGGAACCCTACTGCGCAACAACCCTAATTTACCATGATTGATATTCGATGTTCTGTATTCAGGAAAGTTCCACGTCTTTGAAGAGTATTTAATTGAAGAAACAAAATACGGTATTTAATGTCATCATAAAAGTTTTTAAATACAAATAAATTTATAAAACATTCTAGATGTAATTTGATAAACAAATATGAAATAAAGGTAAACAACTTTTTGTTACTAAAAGTGTATGTAGATACTTAAGTAAATGTAAAGTTTTCGTTAATTTGAAAGTGATATTCTCATCAACTTAGAAAAGATATATTTGTATTGAAACGCATTTATAATTTTCTATGTACATAATAATAATCATTACACTTGAATACGTTCTTCAACATCATCGTCACTATGTAAGATGCTTTTGCTATTTTCATGAAGTTGCTGTACAATTTAAAACAATTCCCTACATACTCCGGAAACTATAAACTTAACATTTAATAATATTATATTGTCGTATCCAATAGGCGGTACGGCAAATCAGTACGGTTATTAGGCAGGGGCGCCGTCACCAGAGCATTTGTTCCAGGTACAAATTCGTAGACCTTTTGTCCAATTCCCAAATCAAAGTACTTATTGAATTATTGGCGTTGCGTCCATAAAATACCACTGTCCCAAATTGAAGATGAATTCTCCGTCCAGTGAATATTATATCCAATTACAATTCCAATAATCTGTCCAATGACTTGATTTTGACTTCGATAATAAGATGACTTGATTTTACTTTTATCAAATCAAATGAGAAAGTTCACCTTTTGAAATTATAACAATTTACTTTTTGGTTTTTTAGTTAAAAATACTTTTATTAAAATTATTACTATTAAATACAATAAAATATATAAAATTAAATATATTCTCGCAATTAACAATTTAATTAAGTATCGGAACTAATTTAAACTGATCTGAACTAATCTGAACTAATCTGATTTGGCATTGAAGATGCTATTGGTTATATAGTAATTTATTGCTGAATTGCATTATTGGCTATTGACGTCAATCATCCAGGTGGACAAATGCAGATGTTCACGATGCTACATATCCTCCCCCTTATTGAAAGTTTGGCTCATATTTTGTTAGGGACAAACTTTTCGTTATCCTTGGTAGGTACTGAAGAGAGCGATTTTGAATATCTTGTTTTTCTTGCGACCACTTGTTGTTGCGGCGGAGATTGCAAATAGATATTTGTACTTGAATGTACTGGAGAACCACTTGGATTTGAACTGTCATCGTCTGATGTGGTAATTCGTGGATTATAGTAAACTAATTCGTGTGTTGGCCCGGAGGGCTGGTAATGAGCTGTTTGGCGGCTACGTTGACCAAAACAACAATTGATGAATGTGTTTGAAGATTGACCATTTTGTTTGATTTTCTTCCAGAAATATTGAATAATTTTGAAGCGTATTAGAAAGTAAATGGTTGCTAATATGGTTGCGGAGATTCCAATAACTTTTGCGTAATGTAGGATACCATTTTCATACTGTATGAAGAAGGGTTTATTTAGTTCTTGTTGTAGTTGTTCGTCAAATTGATTGAGACGATGCTGTGCGTATTTAAGTTCGTCTAGGTCCAGATGAGTTAGTTTTACAGGATGCAGTGCGTACATTTTCAACATGGTTTCGTTGAGTTTGTTAGTTTTACAACAGTCGTCTTCTGTTAAGTCGATGTCCGGAATGAAATCTTGGAAGGTTGAGTTTCGTATTAGTGTTTTAGATTCTAATGTGACGGTGTCGGTAAATGCTCGACAGTCTTGTTTGAGCGTGATTATTCCCATTTTATTGATTATTGTTGTGTAGTCATCTGATTCGTTTTTGCATAGAATTGTACAGCGTGTATCTTGTGTAGTAACAAATAACCATCGATTTTGATTTAAATTTTGCCATATTTCCATACTTGTGTGAACGTTGTTTACTTCGCAAACTGGAGGTATAAATTTTGTTGTCATTTGGTACAGTGCGGTTTCGCAATTATCTTCAGGTCGCTGATATGATATTGTAATTTCGTTGCAGATGTATTGTTGATCCAAATATTCTTTACATTGGTCCAAATTTTTAAGTAATGCAAATTGTGATCTACTTTTTGACACAAGGAGATAATCATGGTTTATTTTTAGGAAAGTGACTATTTTAGGATTTTCTTTACTTGGTGTGGGTAATGGATATATTTTTAATACATTGTATTGGTCTGAAGTGACTACCGGTACTTTCATTATGATTACTAATTTGTCGTGAGTTAAAAATGATTTTAATTTTATGATTCTATAGTATGACTCTAAATTTTGCCAAGTAGGTTCGAGTGGTAAATTAAATTTGACTGATTGTTGAAGTTCGTGTAATAAGGTTTTCGGCGGTAAGATTCGGTAATTTATTATTCCATGTCTAGATAATGTTAAGGAGGTAGTATAGTCATTTAATTGTCGTTGTACTTCGTCATTTATTTGTTTTATTAACATCAAATGAGAAATTAAATCGATTTGTAATGAATTTTTATTAACAATTTTAGTACTGTCTTTCATGTAAGAATTAAATGTATTGATATTTTTATTAAGTTTGTCTTCTATTTCGTTTAAGTTTAACATTGTGCGATTAATGTTTCTAACGGTATCTGTGATTACTCTAATTTGTGATTGCATTAAAACGTGAGTTTGAGTTTGATCGTTAATTAGGTCGTCAATTGATGCTTTATAGAATTTAGCGTCGTCAGCGTCAGGTATTCCAAAGAGCCATTTAATTGGGTAGCTTACGCCGTCAATAAGTCCTCTTCGTTTTCTTTTGTTGTTTAAGTGTTGTGATTTTATATCGTCAAACTGACTTTGTAGGTCGTTAATTTGGTGTTGTAAAAGTGTTAATGTCATTTTACACGTGCTTGCTTCTTTTATGTCGATAAGGTTACAATATGATACGGAGTCTGTATAAGTAGTTTGAGAAACTTTAAGCATATACTTAATTTTATAAATATCAAAAAAATGAACTAAACTAATGTATTGATTAGATATTTTGGCTTCGCCAATATGGTTATAATATATTCCAGCGGATTTATTTAAGAACTGGATATCAAATGTTGCTGGGGCCTTCGCCAGGGTCCATATGTTTTTCATCGAGTGTAGGATTATTATCAACCAAAGAGTTTTCATCTGAAACAAAGAGTTTCAGTTGGTTTAGGTGATATGTACGAAGTTTTTGTCTACTGATTCTAATAGTGGCTGTATTGTTGTTGTGTCGTTGAGCGACTTTGTATGGGCCTTTATAAGATGGCATTAGTTTTAAGTTATGATGGCTTTTTTGTTTCGCATCATACAACAATACTAGATCGCCTTCTTTTATTGGACTTTCTTTTGTTTTCTTGTCATAGTAGTGTTTGTTTACTTCTTTAGAATGAAGTAGATTTTCTTTAGCGGCTTGCCTTATAGTTTTAGCTTTATTCAAAATATCTTGGGTGAGATTTTGATAGGTTGGAAGTTGTTTGGGTTTTTCTAATGAATGTGGAATTTTTGGTTCTCTTCCAAACACAAGAGTGTATGGTCGTTCTTTTGTCGATCGATTTTCATGTGTATTGTAAGAATGGCAGGCTAAATACACCAGTTCATCCCAATTTTCTAAATTTGATTCCACGTAAGTTTTTATAAAGGTTTTTATTGAGGCGTGAGACCTTTCAATACTTCCGTTACTCTGAGGGTGGTAAGGTGTAGTAAGTTTGTGTTTTATTTCCAAAATTTTATTAATTTCTTTAAATAAATTATTTAGGAAAGAAGTGCCTTGGTCTGTCAGAATAGAATTAGGGAATCCAAATATGGTACAATATTTGACCAAATGTGTTGCACAAGTTAGTGCTGAAGTTTCGACAATAGGGTAGGCTTGTACAAATTTTGTTAATTCGTCTTGAAATGTTAATATGTATCTATTGTTATTTTTTGTGATGGGATATGGTCCCATTATATCAATTGCTACTGCGTCTCCAAAATCGTTTGCCGTGGTTGAGATTACCATAGGGGTTTTTAGATTCATTTTCTTAACGGTTTGACAGGTTTGACATTTCTTTATATAGGTTTCAATGTCCTGTTTCATTCCTTTCCAGAAATATTTCCGTTTAATTTCCTGGAAAGTCCGATTTATACCCGGGTGGCCGGATAGTATATTGTCATGGTATTCTTTTAATATTTGGGGACGTTGTTCTTTGGTTGGATGTATTAAATCTCCGGTTATTAAATTAATTTTGATTTTCTGACGATTTAAATATTGTAACATTGATTCAAATGTATTTTGTTGGATTTTGTTACATATTTGGGGTATATTTATAATATTGATTTCGGTTTCGTTATTAAAATTTATTAGCAAAAATAAATTACTTATGGATTTGTATAAGTTTTCATATGTTATTTCATCTCTAGCTCTATCCTTTACGAACATCAGATAGAGGTTTTGATTTTCGACTGTGGTTTTTAGTTTAGCTATTTCACTTATTTTATTAGTTTTTATTTTAGATAATTCACATTCAGTATTAACAAAGAATGAATGAGCATTATTTTGGGATAAGTCCGTTGAGTACGGTATCACCAAAGTTTTTATTTCGTCGAATGGTTTATTAATTTTTGGGAAATTTTCTATATCTAAATTTTTCTGATGATATAGTTTAAAATCTTCGTATGATAGAGAAAGTGGTGTTATATTTAGAACAGGGCGTGATAAGGCATCTGCGTTAGAGTTAGCTTTTCCAGGTTTGTAGATGATTTTGTATTGATATTCGCTAAGTTTTAAACGCCATCTAACTAAACGGCTAGAAGGGTCTTTGCAGTTCATTAGCCACTGTAAGCATTTGTGGTCACTAATAATTTTAAATTCCTGTCCATAGAGATAGGGACGGGAGTGTTTACAGCTTTTCACGATAGAGAGAAGTTCTTTTTCTGTGGTACTGTAATTACGTTCTGCGTCGTTGAGAGTTGAAGAATAATAAGCGATAGGTAAATCTTTACCCATTTCACCTTGTGACAAAACACTACCTACTGCATCATTAGAGGCATCGCATGTGAGTATGAATGGCTTGCTAAAATCAGGGTATTGTAGCAATGGTTTAGAAGTTAATATTTTTTTAAATTTATTGAAGGATTCGTGACATTTTTCGTCGAAATTGAATTTTACATCCTTTTTTAGAAGTGATGTGAGTGGTTTTGCGAGTTGTGCATAGTTAGGAATGAATTTTCTGTAATATCCAGTAAGACCCAGAAAAGATTTAATATCTTTTACATTACGAGGTGCTTTCCTTTCTAATATTGCAGATATTTTATCAGGGTTGGGCTCAACCCCTTTATCCGATATCAAATGTCCGAGGTATGCGACCTGTTTTTGTAAAAATTCGCATTTATCGGGCTGAAGTTTCAGCTTGTGTTGTCGTAATGAATTAAATACTCTAGTTAGTTTAATATTGTGTTCTTTTAGATCTTTGGCGAAAATAACGACATCATCCAAGTATACAAAACAATCTTGACCTAAGTTATTGATCAGGACTGTATTCATCAGTCTTTGAAACGTGCTTGGTGCGTTCTTAAGTCCGAAATTCATACGATTGAAGTGAAAATGACCTCGAGGGGTGCTAAAGGCTGTTTTTGGTTTATCATCTTCATGCATTTCAATTTGATGAAAGCCGCTAGCAAGATCTAAGGTTGTGAAATAAGACGCGTTCCCTAATTGATCCAAAATTTCTTCAATATTGGGTAATGGAAAGTTATCGGTGATTGTGACGTCATTTAGTCGGCGGTAATCTGTTACGACACGCCATTTTTGTTTTCCCGACGCGTCTTTCTTTTTCGGAACGACCCAGAGAGGCGCTGACCAGGGACTGTCACTATGTACTATTATTTTTTGTTCAAGCATTTGATCAATTTGTTTTTGAACCTCTTGTTCGTGTATTTTAGGAAAACGATAAGATTTAACCGCTATTGGAGCAGGGTCCGTGACTTTAATTTCATGTTTTATGGTGGGGGTGGAAGTAAGCATGTCTCCATTTAAGAAAAATATGTCATTATATTTCGTACAGATTTCTATTACTGATTCTTTTTCTTCTTGGTTACAATGATCTAATCTGAGATTTGAATGTAAATCCTTTAATCTATGTCCCAAGTTTTTGTTGTTAGATAATTGAAAACAGTATGCTTGTTCCACAGGGTCGTTAATTGGTTTAAGTTTTAATGTTTTTAATGGATTTTTATTTATAACGGGGTAACACTGAGTTTGAGGGGTGATTAATATATGGTTAGGTACAGATATATTATCATCCTCAAGATGCTCCGTAATTACCGTATTATTTGTATTATTTGTAATGAATTGAATGGGTACTTGAGCCATTGAATTTGGAGGTATGTCAATAGTTTTGTGGAAAGTAATTGTATTATCTTTGTAATTAATTTCGGCTTGATTTTTTGTTAAAAAGTCATGCCCGATTATACCATCGTATGGTATGTTTGAATTTTGATTAATTAATTGGAAATCGAAAGTAAAATCGTCATTAGGTTTGAAGAGTTTTACTTTGATTTTTCCGAGAGTTTTGATTCCACCATTTATACCTGAGAGCATAGTTTGTTGTGAAGTATCGACTTCATTTAAATTATAAATTAAATTATTTGCTTTAATTATAGATACGTGAGCGCCAGTATCTACAAGAAATTTAAATGTTTTATTTATTGACTGGGGAGAATCAAAACTGAATTTTTTATCACCTACTCCATTGCATAAGTGGATGTTATGTAATGAATTTGGTTGCTTGTACTGGCCGTTGGTTGAGAGTTGTCCACAGAGGCGGCCTCGATCTGGGACTGATAGGAGTTTAAATGATTATTTTCTTGTGTTGCTTGGGCTATTCGGGGATTAGGGTTAATATTTTGGCTAAACTTTTTTTTTCTACATTCGGCCTCCGTATGTCCACGATAGTTACAGAAATTGCATTTTTTTATTTCTGAAGTTGAATTGTTTGTATTATTTGAATTTGAATAATTATTATTAGAATTAGAATTGTTGAATGAATTTTTGCTACGACAATCTCGTGTATTGTGTGTTTTTGTTTTACAATTCCTACAGTATTTTGAATTATTTTGATTGTTTGTGTTTGTGCTAGGTTTTTTTAATCGTCCTTCGTTTATAAGGTACGCTTCTTCTTCGCATGCTAACGAGAAGGCTTCATTCAGTGTGTTGAATGGTTTGTGGCGGAGAATTTGAGAAATTTCCGGCACTGTGTGATGAGTGAATCGTCTTAAGGCGATTCTTTGGATAACTCGCTTTTCGCTGTCACGAGTGTGACTAGTGGCTTCTTTGTCTGTTGCAAGAAGGCATTTACTAGTTATTTTGTCAAGTCTGACGTAATATTCTTTAATGCTTTCGTTCGGATTTTGTTTCGTCGTTTCAAGTTGTTCCATAAGATAGTCATATGATTCCACGGGTGAATAAACTGCTAATAGTTTTTGTCTAAGTTCGGTATATGTAATAATGTCATTCATATTAATTTTTGTTTTAACCTCACTCGAAACTTTTGAGAAAATAAAGAGTTCTAGCGGCCATCTTTGTGATTGTGAAGCTAGACCTAATGCGTTATTAGCATTTTGTAAGAAATTATTTAATTCTTTTGGATCACCACTAAAATCAGTAATCATACGTGATAAGAAATTTAATGGAATATCTAAGTCGCGATTGTGATTTGAACCGACTGTTTGTACCGAAGCAGAACCATCTTCGGATAATTCTGGTAAATTATCATGATTATTTTGAATTAATTGTTGACGGTTGACGTCGACATTTTCAATAGCGTTTACGTCTGGATTTGACATTGTATTAGAAATATGAATATTTTTTAATAGTTGTGAATAGGATATGATATTTGGAAAATGTGTCATATAGTAGAAAAACAATGAGCGTACTTACTGCGGTTTTTTTGGGCGAATTCTTGATTATACACAAAGTATTGAAATACACCAGCTAACCAATATCTGGATCCGCACAGGTTCCCTCCGATATTTTCGTTGCTGTCGTAAAATTCCACCGACTGTCACCAATTTTATGTCGTATCCAATAGGCGGTACGGCAAATCAGTACGGTTATTAGGCAGGGGCGCCGTCACCAGAGCATTTGTTCCAGGTACAAATTCGTAGACCTTTTGTCCAATTCCCAAATCAAAGTACTTATTGAATTATTGGCGTTGCGTCCATAAAATACCACTGTCCCAAATTGAAGATGAATTCTCCGTCCAGTGAATATTATATCCAATTACAATTCCAATAATCTGTCCAATGACTTGATTTTGACTTCGATAATAAGATGACTTGATTTTACTTTTATCAAATCAAATGAGAAAGTTCACCTTTTGAAATTATAACAATTTACTTTTTGGTTTTTTAGTTAAAAATACTTTTATTAAAATTATTACTATTAAATACAATAAAATATATAAAATTAAATATATTCTCGCAATTAACAATTTAATTAAGTATCGGAACTAATTTAAACTGATCTGAACTAATCTGAACTAATCTGAACTAATCTGATTTGGCATTGAAGATGCTATTGGTTATATAGTAATTTATTGCTGAATTGCATTATTGGCTATTGACGTCAATCATCCAGGTGGACAAATGCAGATGTTCACGATGCTACAATATACATGTTTAGTATTAAACTTATTAAAAGTTATTGCATATTCTTCTCATTTCCTATTTCCCTTATATGAATCAGAATTTTCGTCAACCCAAATAATTTTTACGTTATCATATACGGTTAGAAACAATGTGCATATTAAAAAAACAATTTGTAGTAAGTAATTTAAAAGTAATAGTCCAATTAATATATAAGCAGCTACTCGCGTGTAGAAAAAAAATTCAAAGAAAATTTTCTGCGTGTAGTAACTCGATCCGAAATGGCGAAGTTAACCGAAAAAATTTGCAGTCCAAAAAAATATTTTTTTGTAAATTAAAAAAAAACTGCAACTCCAATCGAACCTAAAAACTTTTTCAAATTTGAGTATTTTTATTTGAAATTTACCACAAAGGTAGATCTCAAAAAAAAAAATAAGTAGTTTTTGCAGAATTGAAAAATATTTTTTCGTTTTTGAGATATATTGTTTGTTTCGAGAAAAAGACGTCTTTGAAAATTGGCCATTGTTATCCAACGGGAGGTCGTACAAAACCGCTCTGGAAGAGATGTACTTTCATGCTCTTAAAAGTTTGAGACGATTTCATAATTTTTTAGTCCCGAAAAATAAATTTGAAATATTGCTTTTTTTGTGAAAATAAGAAAAAAATATGGCAAAAAATATCCGCCCACAAAAATAGAAATTATTTTCAGAAAGAAATATTTCAAATTGATTTTTCGGGGCTAAAAAATTATGAAATCGTAAAAATTATGAAACTCATAATAGCGAATTTTTTCGGTTAACTTCGCCATTTCGGATCGAGTTACTCCACACAGCAACTTTCCTTAGAATTTTTTTACCTACACGATAGTATTTTTTTATTTTTGGGAGTTTTAGGGTCATTAATATTAGTCCAAAAAAGATGCTTTTTGAACAATTTAAAAAAATTAATTTTTTACCGAGTTATGACGTTGTTTAACGTTGCTGTCAATGAGAAAATCAAAACATGTGTACCCCCCACTAGTACTGCCACTGGTGGATTTTTTAAAAATCTACAGAGGAAAAAGGCTCATTAAAACATAGACCGTTTATTTAATGTATTGAGCATAATATATAGAGCATTCCGTTGTTTAAAGGGTAAGTGTTAAACTCCGAATGAAATTTTGAATAATGACGAGATGAAAGTATCAAAATTTGAGTCCTGCATTGATGATGCAAAAAAGTCATCAAAAAGGGATACAAATTCATAAATTTTTTATGTAAAGATTATTTTAAATAAGAGCGGATCCACACTATAATGCCGATTACGGTTTGTTCTCGGTTAAATCGATTATATTTATATTGTCATTCTTAATTCGACCGGAACTTGACTGTTACGGATAGTATGAATGCACACATTGTTTTTTACTTGATATTATTTTATAAAACCGAGATCGAACCGTGATCGGCATTATAGTGTGGTTCCACCCTAAAGATCTGTCCACAGTCACATCTCAAATTTGCTATATCAACGTTATTAGAATCAAATACAGTAAAGTCCAACAATCAAGGAACCGAAACAGAAATCATTGCATAGTTCGTGAATTATATGGTCAACCAAAAACCAGATCAAATATTATTACTTTCTGTTTTCAACCTAGTTTAATTTCAGTTTAAGTTTTCAACCTGATTGTGAGTTTAATTTCCAAAATCAATTTTACTTTTATTAAATTCAGGGATTTTAAGGTTGTCTATCAAAATTATTTATCAAAAAAATTTGTTACGCAGCAGCAGCATCAACTTGCTTAGAGTGAATTTCCTTAGAATGCATAAATCACTCTCTAGCGGTCATAATTTTAGTATGATCAAAATGAAATATAATATATGATATGACTTTAGTATTTGCAACAATAGCTGCATTTCCATTGGAGGAAATTCGCTAAAAATTAAATTTATTAATAGCCAAAATAAATCGATGTATAACGATTATAGTTTATAGTTACTATGGAAACGAAAATCAAAATTTTTTTCAATAAAATATATATCATGTATCAAACAAACACAAAATATTTAATATCTCTTAATATTAAAATAATCGAAAAATGTATAAAGAGTAAAGTTGTAAAAAATCAAGTTTGATACAATTCATTACCTGATCATTTTTCTCAAACTCTAATGTGAACAGAGATATTAAGAATTTTAACTTTCAATCTTTAATTGTAAATATTAGTGTAACAGAAAAATGATAAGAAACAAAATTGCAGTAAAACTCAGTACCTACAACTTAACTCCTGATAAATTTTTCTATTTTTCAAATATTAAGGGAGATAGTCAAATTTTGTTTTTCCCCTCCCTCTAAACCTCATTTCCCCTCGTCCGATTTTACCCATTAACGAACTTCACTTTTAGAATACCAAAAGCGACCCAAATACACAATTTCATTCCAATCGGATAAAACTGTGACCGCTAGAGTCCACAGACATTTAAAAAAAGTACATATGTTTTGTTTATATATATATATATATATATATATATATATATATATAAATTTTAGCGATAGTGATTTTTAACATCTAATAGGTAGGATCGATTGATATTTGAAGAAATTTTTACGAAATTCCAACATTGGTGCAAAAACAATAGCTGCATTTCCTTTGGAGGAAATTCGCTAAAAAAGAGAATCTATATTTCTTAAACATCATATTTTCTACAGGTACTTCCCTGTCACATTTCAGAAAAAAAAAACTTTTTAAAACCCATAGATAGACTCGTATTATTGTTATAAAATAGATTTAAAAAATAACACGATTTGTTTGATCGATAATTTTTTAATGGGCTTTCTGTCTCGTTACAGATACGATAAAAACATATTTCATTTTTCCCCGAACGAGAAAGTGATTAGTTTTTTACAACAGAGATTTTCTTGATGTATTTTTTTGATATTAGAAGATATTAGAAGATAAAAACAAACATACAAATAATTTATTTCGAGCAATAAAGAAAATTAACGAATCTACAATCATTAAAATGTTTCAAGTTAATTAAAAATGATAGCCATCAAATGTTTATATCAAAATCAAAACCAAAACAATATATATATTATTGCACGTTTATTATTCTTTATAATGTAATCACCCATAAAAATTGTATTTAACGACATTCACGAATAACTTCGTTCGAATCACTTTTACCATTTTAATTCTCACAAACTCAATTCGGAAAGAGAGTTATTTGTTACAACAAATTTAATGAATTAGTCTGGTAGTGTTGCAACACAGATTGGATAGAGGTATTTGATGACAAACTATAACCGACTATCCTATATCATAAAGTAAGTAGACACATGGAAAGAGAACACTAATGACTAATGGAAGATACTGTTCATTTTTTAAAAGCTACTAGAATTAACATTAAAAAAAGGCTCTAGTGGTCACAATTTTAGTCTGATTAAAATGAAACGTCGTATCTGATATGATTTTGCTTTTTGTAAGACCAATTTTATTAATAAACGACATAGGTCAAGGGGAAAGGGGAGCATACAAAAAGAAGAAAAAACAATATATAAAATATCTCTCTTAATATTATAACAATCGAAAAAAAGCTGTGACCCCTAGAGTCCAGATACATTTGAAGAAATTTTTACGAAATTCTATCATCGGTTCAAAAGCACTAGATGCATTTCCTTCGGAGAAAATTCGCTAAAAATTAAAATTAGAATGTTAAGTGGATTCTAAAGTCTGTGTACGGTAAGTGTACACAAACATGCGCGTTAAAATTTACAATTTTTTCAATTTAGTTCATTAAAAAAAGATGTAACACGCATAGAATGAAAACATTTTAAAGATGAACGATTTTTATTCTTTTAACTTTTTCTTGTTAAAAGTGTACAATTGACTGCAAAAGTTGATGTTATTTTTTTAAATTTTATAGTTGATTTGATTTGAGCCTTCTTCATTCAGTTTTCGAAAAAAAATTCCAATAAAAGTTGTTACTATATTTCTAATGAACAACTGTTATCCCAAGAAATATTTTTCGAAAACCGAATCAATAAGGCACAATCAATAATAAAAATTTAAAAAAATAACTTTTGCAGCCAATTGTACACCCGATATAAGGAACCATACAAGGATGCCACTTCGGAATGAAAGTCAGAAAGCTGTTATTGCATCCTTTGTTTTAGCATTATAAAGACTGACTTTAGTATCGCATATAATCCCCGTATAAGTGTGTGAAGATAGTCCTTTAGGCCACGAAAATAGTTTTTTTCAAATATCTCGTTTCCTATGCGCCACATGTATTTAGAGTTTATAATACTTGTAGATCAAAAATTCTGATGTCTTTCATCAAAACATTTTTTAGAAAACCCAATGAATTGCAAATCAACTGTTAAATTTGGACAATATATTATTCTTGCATTGAAAATTATTAGAAATAATTTTTTTGGCCCCAACACATATTTCTAAGTATATGTAAGAAAATATTTAAGAGAAAATATTTTTCTCCTTAGTAAAAAAGTTTTTTTATATATAATTACAAAAAGAAAATAATAAGATCTCGTTTTGATTTTTTTTTAATCTTTAAAACAAAGTGTTTTATTTTAAATTTATTTACAAAAAAAAAAGTATTAAATTAAACATGTTTTGAAAGTACGAATTAAATTTTGTAAATAAGAATTTTTGTGATAAGAATTTACTGAAATCGGTAAATATATAATGTCTAATAAACATAGCTGGTGAGCCAGTGCGTTAAGGCGTCAGACAAGCGGAGTATTGTTGGTTCATACCTCAGTCAAACTCAGTCATAAATTTTAATAAATTTTATAAATTGCTGACCCCTTTGAATACGACCATGGCTGAGTATTCTAGAAGAATCTATACAAAAATATGTTTTCAAAAAAAAACAATATTTTCTATTCGGTACAAACAAGCATTTTTCTAGAATAGTCCAGAGCCCTATATAAGGAGAGGAATTTACCAATTTCAATTCAGTCTAAATTTGACATTGTTCGATGATTGATAAGTTTAAAGTAAACTATTGTTCGATTAAGATCAGAGTTTAAATTTTTTCGATAAGATCAAAGTTTAAAATTACCATTGTTCGAGTAACATCAGTTTAAAAGTAAAATTTGTTTAAGTCAGTTGTACATTGTTGTATTAAAAAGAGAAAGATACTCATTAATTAATTGTGGAAATAAAAAAATTCAAATTAAATTCAAATTCAAATTCTTTTTTTTTCAAATTCAATAAATCCAATAGACAATATGGACCACAAAAGTTGGTGTCATCTTTTAAAATTTTATAATTGATTTGTACATAAACTTTTGTGGCCAAGTGTATACCACGTTTGATCTTGATAGTACTATCGATTCTTATATGTTTTTCCTCTTTCCAATATTTGCAGTCGGTTTGAGACGAAAACCAAATGGATTCGACTCAAATCAACTGTACAATTTTGAAAAAATAACGCCACTTTTCGAGTTGAAAGTATAGAATGAAACGTGTACTTTGAATATTCCTCTCTTAATGTATACTTACTGTATGGTATTAAGTACTTATGAAACAATGTATGTGACTCAGATTAATGATCGTTCTCTCTTTTTATGTGTGTGCTTTATACCACAACACCATATTACAAGATTTATATACCTAGAAATGTCGACTTCTATGTGTGTGTGTATAACACTCATTAATCTCGCAACGTTGAAGAACCATTCACATTGAAAAATATGGAACATAATTAACAAACATTATTAACATTAATTTCTTTAATGTTTATAAAATGGTAGACGCTTTTACTGCGACTTACCATAATGTAACTTGCTAGAATACAATTAAATTCACCGTAAGTGTACAAGTCAGAAACAGCGACTTATGAAAGAATTTGTGTTTCTGGGAAATATTTACAGTAACCATCTTTAGCTAAGGAATAAAAAAAAATGCATACAATATTTCGTTGCTCAAATGAAATTTGAATTAGACAATGCGAAAATCAAGATTAGATTACGATAATCAAAATTCGTTAAAACGGCAGAACTGATTTTGACGCGGCTTTCACCAAACGATTCAGAATTTAGCAGAGAGTAACCTATACAATTTTTTTGTAACATCCATCCATTCTGTGAGGTATAATCTATCTTTTGATCGGGAAAATCTTTAAATACACAAAATATTTGTCTCAAAGAAGCAAACAACTTCTGATTGAAACTTTTTTTCATGCATCCAATATTTCTGGCGTAAATATAAAATTGACACCACATTCACATCCGTATTTACCCCAAAATTTTCTGTTTCTATTCAAAATTTTAAATGAACGGTTATAACAGGGATGCATGGAACATAAAATGTAGACTTGGAATCATTTAAAAAGTTATCACTTCAATATTTCTCTTAGAGTACTCATTTCTAGACTGCAGACTCGTATATAGTACTAACCTCAGTTTTAACAAAATTGGAAAAAATCGTTGTTTTTTGATCGTAGTTTTCGACCAACTTGACCAAATTATTAAGATGTGGTACTCAATCAACACAGAATTAAATGTTCTTTAATTGGTTATAATTTGGTATTTTCGTTAGAATGCACCATCTAGGCGCAAATCCAAAAAAGGAAAAATATTCCAAGGCTTTTTAGCTGCCAAAAGTCGTTCCGAGATTGTCCGTGACAGCATTTTTTTTTTACATGTTTGTACCAGATATACAAGTTAAAAAAAAGAAAGGCACTGAAAAGTAAAAAAAAAACTTTTTAACAAAAAATTAAATCTTCGAAAAAAGAAAGGAACTGAATAGCAAAAAAAACTAAGTCAGTGTAAATACCAAAATAATTTTGAGTCGTCGCCAAACAAACAATATATGTAATATTTTGTAATATTCACTTTTAACCGAAAATCAGATTCACCCTTCGCCCATTTCGATTGAGATTTTTTGGCGCCGACTCAAAATTATTTAAGTATTTACATTGACTTAGTTTTTTTTTGCTATTCAGTTCCTTTCTTTTTTCGAAGATTTAATTTTTTGTATAAAAGTTTTAATTTTTTGCTTTTCAGTTACTTTCTTCTTTCGTCGGTTCTATTTATTTTGTTAAAAAATTTTTTTTTTTCACTTTTCAGTGCCTTTATATGTTATAGTGCCGTACATGTTATAGTGTATTGTACGTAAGTGTGCCAAGTTTCAACAGAATCGGTTCTTCACGAATTTTTTTTTTCAAATTTTATGGTATATTTTTTTATATGTAAACCAATAAAAAAGGAATTATTGAAATTGGACTACTCTGAAAAATTTATGCGTGGTCATATATATATATATATATATATATATAGATATATATATATATATATATTTATATATATAACGATATTGAGTGCTTTCAAGGTGTTTACACACAGACAATATACAGCGATTATGATATGTGTCTTTAGTGGAAGCGTCGGGAAGACTTATTAATTTTTTTTTTGTGGCTAAAATATGAAATTTTTATTCAAATTTTTATGGCACCAACTTTGAATCATTCCCTATCCAACAAAAAAAAAATTATCAAAGTCGGACCACTCTGTAAAAAGTTATGCGTGATCATACATAAAAAAATAAATAAAAAATAAAATAAATATACAGGTTAAATTGAGTACCTCCTTCTTTTCGTCGGTAAAAAATAAAATGTACACCACCACCTTTTGCAACAATACCTCTACTGATAGGCGGAATAGGCAAATGAAATTGAACCAGCTACGCACGTAGTTGAAATTGTACACTCAAGTTCATAAAAATTGAACCAGTTAAAACCTTTACTAAGTGTCCCTGTATGTAATATTATTAATATATACGCTCAAAATATGACTTACTGGCAAGTTGGAATTAAATTTTCCTAACTAGTGTATTTATACTTTATAGTGCAATAAAATGAGCAACTGCTTCGGAATTCAGAGTAACAGAGGAGATTTTTGATATTAATAGTGTATCTTCTAAAGTGTATCAGTAATAGGTGCTAAAAAATCCTCTGCCTGAAAAGAGGTGAAAGAAACTTATTAAACAAAATAGGTGCAAAAATACGGTTTTTTGCAAATAACTTAAAGAAAATTAAATTTTTTTGAAAAAACTGTCTACGCCAATCAAAGAGGAGGAAATTTTACTTAGAAAACATGTATAAAAATTTTAATTAGAATCAAATGTCTGGGAGCTATGAATTTGTTAATTAATGTTACATATCCGTCTCCATAGTACGCGCGTGTGAGTCAAAGATGAGGTACGCTCCGTACAAAAATGGTTATAACTTTTGACTAGTAAAAGCAAATGCTAAAAATTAAAATTCCTATGAAAATAGGATATGTTACTTATACGATCCAGGTGGGGAAGTAAAAAACACTTATTTTGGTAAATTTGTTATAAATCTTTAAAATAACATTATTTATGTTTGGAACTTGGGGAGTAGTTTCATGAAATGATTATTAATAAGTGAGATGTGAGTATCAAAAATTGAAAAATATTTATTTTTCAAAAGGCAATAATAATACAGTATATATGTATATGTATGTATATATATATATATATATATATATATATATATATATATATATATATATATATATATATATATATATATATATATATATATATATATTAATATTTTATATTATAGCAACAATAACAAAAAAGCGCCCTTTTTGAATGGGCAGGTGGATTTGATATTAAGATTTTAGAAAATTTATAACAACTTACAAAAGGTTTGAGGATGATCCGAGCTGTTACTCGGAATTCCGAAGTTAGGTCCTTTTTTGAATAATTTTACTGCACTATGAATAATAAATAAATAGTTTAAAATATTAATAATAATAATGGGATTTTACCACCGTTTCCGAGACACCACGGTCTATAAAAGAGGCCACCCACATCATTATTTTTCAACCTTTATTAAGTTTTTAAACTGTACATTTTTTTATGATGTGAGTGGAGGACAAAGAATTCATATGCAGAATAGGAATCAGTAGGTTATGCGGCTGCAGCCAACTATGATAGGAACTATGCCGATATTCATCTGGAGTTCGTGAAGGGAAACTGCAAAAAACCTTCACAAGCATAGCCGGTTACTTCGTTCTTGTCCATACACCGACAGTTTAGTCAATTAACCGCCCCATTAGTTTTTTTTTATTGACAAACTGCCGATGTTGGGATTTGAACTCATATCCTCCCGGTTCCAAGTAGAGCGCCTTAACAAGCGCGGCTACTTGGCCGGTTAAATAGTTTAAAATATTATAAAATTATTATTAATCGGTATAAAATAATACAACAAACTTTCAAACTAATGACATGTTCTATTGTGACAGGTATACATTGTTATCCAGCTCTATAGCAGTTAGTTATTTTTCTCGGATTTCGGAAAAATATTTCCAATAAAAGTTGTTAGTATAGTTATAATAAACAACTTTTATCCGAAGCATTTTTTTTTTGACGAGGGGAGTATAAATTTAAACAAACAGTACACTGATAAAGAATTAAGTGTATAGGTACAATATATTTAAACAATTAACTCAATGAATTACATTTATTGAATTTACAGGAAAATTACAGTTTACAAAATTTCTACAACCCTCAGTAATGTGTCTGATTACACAGCACATTTAAAACAATAATTTGAAATGGGATATAATAAGAGCCATAAGTATCCACACACCGTAAAACGTAATATTTTGTGCTTTATTATTTTGCATGAAATAATAGTTAAAATCAGAGGTGGGCACAGACAGCTCGTCTGAGCCTTACGAGCTCTCCATAAGCTGGGTGAGAGTAAGTAAAGAAGGTATGTTTTGAAGCAAGACGGAACGATGTTTCAATACAGGTTGTCCTACCGATTATTGCCCAATAATTTATTCAATCAATTTAGAAATAGTTTTATAAAATATTTATTGTTTAAATAATATCTTTTACAGTATGGAGAGATACACCAAAAAACATAATAATAATAATAATAATAATAATAATAATAATAATAACAATAATGATAATAATAACAATAATAATAATAATAATCTGAACTTATCCAAGACTGCTTGCGATGTCTTCTCCATTATTAAATTCACTACTTTTATTTTTTTTGAAAAACAAATTATGCGAAAAATAATTTCCACTACTACAAATAGTACTTTTCACTTTTTCAATTCAAAGTAGACTCGAAGAACTCAAATTCCCACTTTATGTAAAATTTAACTTAATTCATCAAATTCCCATGACACTATACTGAGCATACTCCATACGAAGAAAAAATAATTAAATCAGGTAAATAATTCTTTATTAGTTCTCGGATATGAATAGTAAAATATTTAGACAAATCATTTGGAATTTCCAAAACTTTAATTCTATTTAATTTATCCTTTGCAAAAATTTCCCTCTTTTATTACAATGGTCCAGCGGTAAACTTAAAGGTTCAAAAGATTTATATATATTTTTTATATATTTTTATTTTATTACTAAAAAGGTACATTTTATGACCCTAATTACCAGCCCAAAATTCCAGAGTATGTATTGAATGATTGTTTGTATTATTTACTTTGTATAATAGTGACCATAAAAAAGATTTGGTATTATTATATTTTTTTCAGAAAATGTTTTAATTAAAAAAAGAAAATATTTATAATTGGTAGGTACCCTGTATTAACTCTATCTCTCTTCCCTACCTCTCACTCAGAGCTTGGCCGAGTCATCTCCTGCCCACCTCTGGTTAAAATATAGTTCAAAAACTATTATAATAAAATATATATATATAAATATACTTGTAAAACCTGAAGTACCACCTATTATATTTATTACCAATTGAGAAATAAAAAACCCAACAACAATATTTAAAAATATTGTATTTAGGGCATGTCTGCCCATAGTGATATAAAACGTGCATCTGCGAATGAGCATTAACATTTAACTCACATAAAATAATTTTATATTAATCGTTAAATAATTTTATACGAGTTCTATTATACGTACGAAACACACCAACGATACTATATAAATTATTTCTACTTGAATTGTATAATATCTGTCGGGATATGTATTATGTATTGTACTATGAATCACAAAAGTTGATGTCATTGTTTTAAATTTTATAATTGATTTGTGCCTTATTTATTCCGTTTTCGAAAAATGCTTCGGATAAAAATTGTTCATTATAAATATGTTAACAACTTTTATTCGAAAACCGAATAAAAAAGGTAAACTCAATTATAAAATTTTAAAAAATGACATCAACTCTTGCGCCCAACTGTACAATGGGCAACAGAAGAGCTTATTCATTCGGTTTTGTAGGAAAATGTTTCGAATAAAAGTGGGTAATATATTTATAAAGAACAACTTTTATTCGAAACATTTTCCCAAAATCTGTGGCCCATAGTACTATAGTTCACAAAAGTTAAAAAAAAAAGTGAAAATAACAACTAACTGAGTTAATTGCTTAAATAACCGGTATATAGTGAATTTATAAAAAACGTTTCTGACAAGAAGTGTTTACTTTTAAAAAAGGAATATTTTTTGTCTGTAAACTTTTGTTCTATTTCTTACGGTTTAAAAGATGGGCAGTTTTCCCCTTCACCCCCTTCGCAAGCTTACTTTTTAGCTAGAATACACATACAAAATTAGAACTCGGTCTTTCGTTCTCGCCCTTTTTTAGTTATCGTGTTGAAGGACGAACGGGCGGGCGGGCCTTCAGTCGTACGGCCAGACGAACGGACGGACATGGAAATGGACAAATAAGATCATTTTATGAACCCCTTTACAAAAAAATTTTTCTGCTATCAATATTTCCAACCGTTACAAAACCGGGGCCAAATTTAATATACTCTGATACCAGGTATAATAAAAAATAACAAAAGTATCAAAATTTTATAGTTGACGTGCGCCTTATTTGAAAGAATAAAGCACAAATCGCTTATGCATGAAATTAAGCGCTATATTTGGGACCATGTGTACACATATTTATTTTTTAATACAGTGTAACAAAAAAATTATCCGCATTTGAATTAATTTAATGCCTTTAAAAGAGTTTCAGGCGACAAATTTTTAAAACTCCTAATTATGTAAACATACACAACAGAAAAACAATGACAAATTCAGAAAAAATGACAGAAATCACAAATAAAACAAGCGCAACAAAGTAACTGAGTTAATTGCTTCAATATCCTACATAAACTGGGTTCATTATCAATGCGTGAACTGTTTATTTTACTTTTTACATACGCATAGATATACAAAACCATTAAGTTTTATTTAAAAGTGCTATATAAATAGAAGATTTTCAAATAAAGTGTATCTGTTACTTGTGGTAATCAATTGTTAATTTTGTATGTTTCTTATTGATTATTGATAAGGAAAATATATTATGTATAATTTAATATATTAAATAAATAATTTTTATTTTAATAATAGTTCTTTAATTAAACATTCTCTACATTTGATAGAGTCAAATTAGCATTTTTCGGCAGGTTGGTGGAAACCGAAATTTTTTTAAATCGATCCATTTTGGCGTACTGAATATGACCGTATATTTTTAAGGTCCGACTCGTGACGGAACAGGGTCAAAATTGAATTTGTTTATAACAAAAAAGCGTTTTTTCTTAATATCTTTTTTAAAACTAAAAATTTTAAAAATGACATAAAATGTTATTCAATTCTATATAAAAAATGAAAACAAATGAGCTCATGAACATTAAAATCGGTTTATTAGAATTCGAGAAAAAAAATTCCCAAAGTTCAAAAAACGCAAAAATTTTAAATTAAATAAAAAATGTAAAAATTACTTCATTTTTTTTAAACAATGCCAAAGTGTGCTTTTTACATGCCAATTTTTGCCCTTAAAAAAATTAGATCCCCGACAATTAATAAAATACCATGTCACAAATTTTTATAAATAAAAAGGGTGCATTTCATCTTAGATGAATACATTTTTTTTTAAATAAAAGGTCTTAAAAATATCTATAAAATGAAAAAGAAATTGTTTTTCCTTAAAATGGATAAACTGTATTTTTATCCATTATTTTTCAATTTGTTTATAACTCGCTATAAACAAATTAAAAAAAGGTAACAAATGATTTAAATTTAAACTTTATTTTCTTGTAACTTGATTTTTTATAGGTATTTAATTTAAAAAAAAAAATATAACGATACGTTAACTTTTAAGAGAATTATCATATGTTTTATCTTTTCCTTATCACATCGCTTTTGTATTTTTAATATTTTTTCGATGGCTGTGGAACCCCAGAACAGTATTCCATATTTTATGATATGACCAAAATTTTCATATGGATTATTTTGTATGATAGTATATGTGGTAAAGCGTTGTAAAGACCATTGTGGGACAGCCTATATAAGCATAGTCTAGCTGTTGGAACAATGTTTTTATGTTCATTTACCGCCAAAACTAACGTGTAAGCTCGTGTTTTTTTGTGTTCCACTTGATTTTAAAAGAATCTGGTGATAGCATTTCTTATTTAATCATACATATCAGTTATTTATTAAATATGTCTAAATAATACACTACAATTCAATTTATTATGAAAGGTATTGTTTGATGAAATTATTTGTGTTACAAAATGTTCTATTTGAGTCTTTATTTAAACCAATCCTAACCTCAGATTGACAAATTTTTTTATTATAAATGTTCTTTTTTTTTGTCCCGCTCAATGAGTAAATGTTCCGCATATTTATTGACTACTTTGAAAAATGCCCTACAATTACTTTTTTCAGAGTTTGGAAACCCTAAATACAAATCATAGAAAGTGACGTAAATTTAGAGTACAAAATATGTATTGCATATTATATTTGGGAATGGGAAGAAGTACATATAGAAAACTATGTAAAATAAATAACTTCTGAAATAATATATGTTTTCTATAAGTTTTATTTTCTAATCTAATTTAAATATTAAAATGAAAATGTGTTGTTAAACCAGAAATAAAGTTTTTAGTCACATCTGCTTATAGTTTATGTATTATATGTAGTAAAGTACTACCTAGTAGTACTTACTATTACACTACTACACTACTACAATACTACACAACTAGACTAGATACTCTATAATAGATGAAGACACAACCAACCCATCCTATCATCTGATCCTAGTCTAACTATATCTTATATAGGTTTATGACGTAATATCTTTACAGAAAATAGCGTTAATGCAACACATATACATGTGTGGTGTATATAATTATCCCATCAAAAACCATAATGTGAGAGGGCAAAGCTTTCGCATACAAAAAGTAGTGATATCCCAGCTAAAACAAAAATGTTTGCCTTCAAAAGTAGTGGAATCTATGTAAGGGCCAAGTTTCTTTTCCACTTTTTGACAGATTCTGCTCGTTTTTTTTACAGGCTAAAAATAAAGTTTTCTAATAACTCCCGGAGTTTCAGAATTTTTGACCGTTTAGAACGCGAGGTAATTAATATCAAAGTTAGCATTCTCTCGCACTCTCTCTCATTAGAAGCATGTAAAACTTCATGCCCACTCAACTATTATCTGTTGTATTAGAAAAAATACTCGACAGAATTTAAAAAAAAATTCGTTACGCAGGAGCTGCGTTAACTTAGCGAATTTCTTTAGAATACATAAATCACTCTCTAGCGGTCATAATTTTAGTGTGATCAAAATGAAATATAATATCTGATATGACTTTAGTATTTGCAAAAATTAAATTTATTAATAGCCAAAAAAAAAAAGGTTTAACGATTATAGTTTATAATTACTATGGAAACGACAGTCAAAATTTTTTACAATAAAATATATTTTATGTATTCGTGTCAAACAAACACAAAATATTAAATATCTTTCTTAATATTAGAATAATCGAAAAATGTATAAGGAGTAAAGTTGTAGAAAATCTAGTTTGCTACAATTCATTACCTGACCATTTTTCTCAAACTCTAATGTGAACAGAGATATTAAGAATTTTAACTTTCAATCTTTAATTGTAAATATTTCTGTAAATATTAGTGTAACAGAAAAATGATAAGAAATAAAATTACAATAAAACTTAGTAGCTACAACTTAACTTCTGATAGTCAAATTTTGTGTTTTCCCCTCCCTCTAAACTCCTTTTCCAATCGCCCGATTTTACCCATTAACGAACTTGACCTTTAGAATACCAAAGCTACTCAAATACCAAATTTCATTACAATGGGAATAAAACTGTGACCGCTAGAGAGTCCACAGACATTCAAAAAAAGTCCACATGTTGTATATATATATATATATAATTTTAGCGACTGTGTTTTTTAACATCTAATAGGTAGGATCGATGAACATTTGAAGAAATTTTTACGAAATTCCAACATTGGTGCAAAAGCAATAGCTGCATTTCCTTTGGAGGAAATTCGCTAAAAAACAAAGAGTATTTCTAAATATTTCTTACATAATTTTTTACATAATATATATATATATATATATATATACAAATTTTAGCGACAGTGTTTTTTAACATCTAATAGGTAGGATCGATGAACATTTGAAGAAATTTTTACGAAATTCCAACATTGGTGCAAAAGCAATAGCTGCATTTCCTTTGGAGGAAATTCGCTAAAAAACAAAGAGTATTTCTAAATATTTCTTACATAATTTTTTTTTTTAAATCATGTGTTACCGTTTTGTTTTCGAAACACGTACCGTTTATGGTAAATAGTGGTCTGACAACGTGTGCGCCAATCTCTCACAAGTGGCATCAAGTAAAGAGTGGGAATTGTTACTGTTGACATAAGCAATAACAAGATATAGATATATGCACAGAGCAACGTTGCCAGATCACCCACCATACCGGACATATTTGATAGTATGTGTAAGTATCTGTGTGCTAATAAAATGTGTAAGTATGTGTATACAGTGCTGGATCATCCTTAACAAGTTTTTTTTCTTTTTATATTAAGTATAATAATATCTGAGCACTTGTCAGGTAAAATATGAAATACCCTGCACCTGATAAACTTACCCAATAAATATATACCAATCATTTTCTCATTTTTGTTAAGAAACTTGAACCTTACATAGATTTCACTACTTTTGCGAAAACTCTCACATTTTGGGGGGAGAGAAATTTCCGGCTTTCGGACTTTTTCGGGTAGTTCTAGCCTAAGACCTATCTTCCATCCAAAAATAAACTTTCTAGGGAATTGGAAGTACCCTAGAATATTGATGATGATGAGCCAACCGCCAAAATTTCCATTTTTAGGGTTAAATATCTTGAAAATTATTAAAGCTGTAATTGTGGAACTTGTTACGTTCCGTCAGATGGCGGGTCTCATGTTAATTATGACAAAAATAGAAAACTACTCGTACTAGATCAAAATAATTAATATTATTCAGAAGGAAAGGAGATAACCTAATTCAGTGGTTCTAGAACTGTTTCTCTGGTGGAAAAATTTGGGAATCCTGAAAATTTAACGGAAAGGGTGTCCGTCACAAACATTATTGTTGCTTAGAAATGATAAAACAAACTTTTTAATTGAGTAATTAATTTTTTTTTTTTATTAAATTTAATGCACTTTTAACAGCTATGGTCATAGGTGCAGTGTATGATAATTATTCATTACGATAACTATGATAAGTATACATGTATGTGTTTACATATTTATTCGTTTGCGGTGGTTATTATACTGTTTGTGAATTTGACATTTTGGATGAAGTTAAGCAGAGAAATTATTTAAAGTCATAACTTAAAGAAGAAACCTTAACCATGACATTCAAGGTTATTTGAAGAGCAACTCAAATGGAAGCCCATTTTTTGACATAATCGGATAATCGAGAAAAAAGAACATTGAAACTGGGTAATGTTCTTTTTTTCTCAGTTATTTGATTCTGTCAAAAAAATTATGGGTTCCCATTTGAAAAACAAGTTGATCATCAAATAACCTTTGAACTCATGTTTAAGGTGTAAATCTAGATCACCATAATAAGGTAATTCCAATATGGTTTTACGTCAAAAGAGACCATAAATAAACTTCCTTAGCTAATTCTACACCAAAAAGTCTTATACCAAATTTCCGAAGAGAATTACGTTGGAAAATCTCACTATTTAACTTGGTCACAGTCGTACATATCGAGAACTATTCGTCCAGCGTAAATTTTTATAGAACCTTTTGTGTGCAAAATTAACTAAGGAGTAAATTCGATGTTGACCCTTATTAATGTAAACAATCTCTAGTCGAGAAAAACTAATATTAAACTTATCATAAAAAGTAATCTTACGGGTAGGCACAAATCTGAACGTATTAGGCGACACATTTTGTCTCTTTTAAAACTCAGTTTAACAGTTTATTGCAACGTTACGAAAAACGTTTCTCAGCCGTCATTCTCGAGAATTAGCTAAGATATAAATTTAACAATGACCTATGTAAAACCGATAGTTTACCGAGATATTTGACAAAATTATCTTCGGGACCTTTGAGTTTTAATAACTTGGTTTGCACGAACGATTTCGTTATGAACTTTTTGCTTTTGGATGTTTTCATAGTGCCAAAACGAAGATAAATCCCTTATAAAATCTCCAAGTGTCTTTTTTAAGGGGTAGAAGTACTATTTTACTGGATCATGAAGAAATATTTAAGTGCATTGTTTAAAATGAGCACCCTGTAAAATTGTCCAGCGTTTATCGATTGAAACGATGAAAAAAGTATAAATACAATTTTTAACCCAAAAATTATCTACTTACACGATTTGAAGATTTTTTTTAATAAAAATATATTTACATGTTGAAATAATATCGATTAAAAAATTAAACTTACTTATAACGAAATTACAACACAACAAACTTCCCAAGAGAGTCTATGTTTTCCATATTGGTCAAAACGCTTACCATCAAATTGATATACATAAACGCAAAAGTATAAAAAGTTTTCCAGATAATATTTATAAGTAAATGTATATTATAATAGAGAACCTGCGTGAGCATTATGATTAGACGCTAGCGTTCATGGTGGCGAAAGTTGGCATTTCTTGTGTGAGAATTTAAAATTTGGTGCTATACTAAATAAATAGTGAATATAATGTTATAATTAAAATTAATTTAAAAATGTCTGTTATTGTTATTTAAAGTGGTTTTCGAAAAATTATTGTTCTCGATTAACTGGATTGACTCGACGACTGTCATTTGACAAAAAAGGTTATAAATGTTATATTTAAGTAAACAGAAACTTGTGTAAAAAGAAGAGTGTATAAATTTGAGCCTGATAAAAGCTAAAGTTAGTCGTCAAACTTACTATTATTAAGCAACATTTTGATGTTACGGTTGACTTAAGTTAATATTAATAATAATTATTATTATTTTGTTATCTAAGTAGCAACTACCCCCCCCCCCCGACTTAGATGCACCGGGTACAGTGCTTAGATATAGTGCGCCAAGGCACTGTCATTCCCCGTCGCATGACGGTAAAGTTCCCAGTTGGCACGAAAGTATACACAAATAAACAAATATTAAATAAAAATATCACTTCAACAAGAGGTTTATACTGTCTAATAAATATATAAAAATATATATATATATATATAAAAATTAGAATAATATGAAAAAGTTGGCCGTTGCATCACAATCGTTTTGTGAAGAAAATTCAATTTAATGACAGGCTCTTCAAAATTTGACAGCTTATTATTTCAATAACAAAGAATATCCTATCAGAATTTGAACTTGATCCTGTTTTTAGTTTTTGAGTAAAAAAATGTGAAACTTACGTTTTTTAAGAGATTTTTACATAGGTTAAATGGACTCGTCGGTAAAAACATAAATACAAAAATCGATATATCGATATATCAACAACCAGATATGCCGGTGTTATGAAAAACTGTCATAATAAGTATCATAGTCTTATAAATACCTCGACCAAATTTCAAATTAATCCAGTTTTTTGTTTCTTGAGATAATTAAATTTGTAGATCAAAAAATGTTCTAAATCTAGTTTTATTTTTATTTTTAGTTATATTTATTTTTATCACCATGCAACTTTTTTGAAATACATAAAAACATATTTTTAATTATTAAAACTCTTCGAAAAAATGAAATTGAGGATTTAAGTTTTAAACAATATGTTTTTTTTTTTTACAAATATATATGTTTTTTACAAAAATTAAATTATTTGAAACGATTTAATTTCAAAATTTACTTGTTTAGAGTTGGCAATGGATGAGATATTATCAATGCATTTAGTATAGGACACTCACCACCCCTAATTTCCCTCTCCAGTTTCACAACAACCTTAACACAAATTTGATTATCCGATTTTTTTTTTTAATTAGTATGTAATTATTCAAAATTTTTTATATACCTAAGAAAATATTACACAAATTAGTTAGTTTTCGAAACAATTTCTTTAGAATAGGGTAAAGTTATTAAAACAATTCTTTTTTTCTACTTGATGATGCCATCAGAATGCATAAAAATAGTTCCGTCCTCGCAAAGTCAAATTTTATCCGATTTATATAAATATAGTAATTCTACTAATTTTGGATTATATTTTTCTAATTTTATCTCAAATTTAATATATCTCTAATAGATTTCAAAATCGGGACGTCGTAAGAACTAATTCATTTAAAAGGATAATCGTAAGAATTTTTACTAAAAGAAATTTTTAAAGAAAACACAAGCATAGTTTTCTAAAAATACTAAAAAGATGGATTTTTAAACTCGTTGACGTCATTTAAATCAAGAAGAATTTATTTTGCCCTAACAGAGTCAAATTTTGTTCTGATTTTGGTAAATTTAGTAGTAGTAGCGAAGGGGAGGTCAATGTCTGGCAGGTAGGCCTTTCTAGGCCTTTTTTATCGACCCCTTAAGGATAAGGAATTTATAAGTGGGCTAGGAATTGGTAGGTTGTGCGACTGCAGCCGACTTTGAATCTATGCAGATATTCATCTGGAGTTTGCGAAAGGAAACTGCATAAAGCCTTAGCCGGTTTCTTTCGTTCTTGGCCATACGCCGACAGTTTAATCAATTAACCGTCCATTAGTTTTTTTTAAATTAATTTAATTGACAAACACCCGCTGTTGAGAATCGAACCAACACCTCCCAGTTCCGAGCAGAACTCCTTAGACAACTAAGCCACTGGGACTGGTCCACTTAGTTTGAGATTATATTAAATTTGAGTTATATTTTCAAATGTTGATACAGAGTGAACGGAAACGAACTTTTAATACTAAAAATTAAAAATATGATTCAAAAATAGTGGGTATTGAAAAAAAGTTCATTCAAATCGGTTAAAATACTGCTAGATTCAAAATAAAAAGATTTTTTGTACTTGGTGACGTCAAAATCCAGAAAAATTTATTTTCCATAACACAGTCAAGTTTTATTCAATTTTGATCAACTTAGCACGTAATTAGAATAAATTTGACGTAAGGCATAACATATCTCTTATAGATTTCAAAAATGGGCCGTCATGGTTCATACATAGAACAAAAGACTAAACGTAAACAAATTTTTACTACTTGAAAAAAAGCATGACTAAAAGCATATAAATTTATTAAAATCGGATAATAAATTATTTAAAAAAATACTTTTTGCACTTTCGGGACAAAAACTTTACTCCCTCCAAAGAGGTGCTAAAGTAGTACTTTTCTCCCATATGGGAGAAAAAGTAGATTTTTTTTGCCATAGGAGAAAAACTAAATTTAATAGGTATCCTAGCAACAAAATCAAAATAACATTTTTATTTAACATGAAAAAATATGAAATAAAAAAAAATTTGTTAAATAGAAATGTCATTTTGATTTTGTTGCTAGGATACGTATTAAATTTACTTTTTCTCCCATATAGGGGAAAGTACTACTTTAGTACCTATTTGGAGGGTGTAAAGTTGTCATTTTAGTCCCGAAAGCGCAAAAAAATAGTTTTAGCGTGGGACCAAAGTGCCTTTAATCCCTTGAGTGGGTGTTCCTTCGGGCGGAGCCCTCAGGAACTAACTCCACTCGCGGGATTAAAAAAGACACTTTAGTCCCACGGTTAATAATATACTATTTTTTGTACTCGGTGACGTCCATAGTTCATAAAAACTAATTTTGTCTTAACACAGTCAAATTTTATCCGATCCAAATAAATTTACTACACTATAAGCTATTCTACTAAATCTTTATGCAAACTATATGCTAGATCTTGCATGTTACTCTTGGAATTTAAGAGTACGGGCGTTATGGTCGCTTCATGATATACAAGGGTAAAAAACTATAAAAACGCAGGGCCAAAAAATGACGGTATCACTAAACATGAGGCGTCAAAATGGTGGTCGGCTTTAATGACCACCATGATGGAAAGAGTTAATAATATAAAGTTGTATTGAATTTTACAGTCAGAGATTATGTGAAAGGATCAAATAAAATTCACTCAAATAAAATATTTTTCATTTTGATAAATAACTTAACTGAAGAAAAAAGTTTTTGATTAAAATGTATGAATTTAATTAACTTTTGACATAATAAATTTTACAATTGTATATACAGAGTGTTACAATTGTATAAACTTGAGAAAATTTAAGGATTTAAATTAATTATATAAGTAACATTATATAAATCAGTCCAAGTGGCCGAGCGGTCTAAGGCGTTATGTCTGTACAGTATGCCTACTTGGAAACTGGGAGGTTATGGGTCCGAATCCCGACATCGGCAGTTTGTCAATTATTAAGAAGAAAAAAAGGGGCGGATAATTGACTAAACTGTCGGCGTATGGACAAGAACGAAGTAACCGGCTATGCTTGAGATGGTTTTCTGCAGTTTCCTTCACGAACTCCAGATGAATATCGGCATAGTTCCTACCATAGTCGGCTGCGGCCGCATATCCTACGAATTCCTAGTCTATACACAAAAATTCCTTCCACTTCACTCACATCCTCACATCCTTAGGCATCAAAATGGACCTTAAGATCGAAATGTAGCCCGTCTCCAGGGCTCCAGGCCTCAACAATCTATCTATCTAACATTATATCACATTAAGTCACACAATATAACACTTATATAACACAATTATATAAGTCATTTTATAAGTAACAAGCTGTACCCGGTATGCGTTACAATGCCAATTTGCTGCGTAAGTTTTACATATAAGCGTTATTTAACGCTACCCGTTAAATGACGCTTAGCGTTAACTAAAGCTGCGTATTAAATAATGCTTCGCATCGTTGTTCGATCCGGAATTATGGCAAATCTATAAATATTATGAAAAAAAGTTTCAAGCAAAAGCTGTTTCTTTTGAGAAAAAGGAAATTTTTTGCCTTTAAACTAATCTTTTAACTCTTACCGTTTTAGAGAGTGAAATTTTGGAAAGAAACCTTCCCGGGCGTGTACACAACAACATCGTATAATCGGATGAATGATTTATGAACCCACACTTTACAAACAAACAAACAATTTATATATACAGGGTGAATAACCTGCCGCATAATAGCACACGCCTGCATTTCCTTCCACGATCCTCCTATTCTTCAACAACATCTAATAGTGGGGGGGGGGGGCCTAATAAACATGACAGACTTTATTTTCAACGAAAGAATAATCTATTTTTTTATATGTCAAATACTTATTTTTTTCTAAATTTTGACAGTTTGAAATATCAAATTTTTTATATTTTAGATTTATTGTCAAATAATTTATTTCCAAAATTATATTACTGCAAATATTTCTATAGAAACTATAAACTATATTAGAGATCTAGGATGGCTATAACTTATACTGCATACTATAACTTTTATCCACCAGACGCTGTGACCAAAGTGGTCAGTTATCAATCCAATAAATTTGCGGATTGGTAGTTAATACATGTCCAACAAAGCAAAACATATAAAATACAGTATAATAAACTTACATTTACAGTTATCTTAATAAAACATACATAGTACGACATATATACAAGGCTTGTGTAGACAATGACTATTTAAATTTTTGGTGTCGCAGTGACAAAAAAATCACCTTTAAATATTTTTAATTAATTTGTTTAATTAAAACTTTAGAAAATATTTGTTTTTGAAAGAAATGTATAAAAAAGGTTTCCTATTTTATTAAACAAAATGGGGCATGCGCCAACGGCTTGCATATTCCATGTTAAAAATCTCAACTTTCATTACGAATATCTCGCTTCATAATTGGTCAAAAAATTTTTTTTTAGTAACGACACCGAATTTAATGTTCATATTTCAATTTCATCAAATTCTTTAGAAAGATGAATTTACAAGTAAAATACCTGGATATTAGGGAAATACAATCGGATACAAAAGTGAATCGGATACTGAATTCGTGAATATCTACGTTTAGTATAATAAATTGTGTCAATAATAAAAGAAAAATATATATATAATTTAAAATAAAATAGGAAATTTGACCAGTTATGTTGAATTAAATAAAAAATAACAAATATGAAAAAATTTTAACTAACTTTTGGCAGTGAATGTACCTTTAATTTAAATCAATCAAAACATATTTTTCTTTCTATGGTTTATGTATAAGTGACAAAGACAGATTTGTTTTTATTTCTATTTATAAGTTTTTTCTCAACCGTTTAGTGCGCCTGTTAATAAAATTGTACAAAATTGTTTCTATAGAGTTCAAATTATATAATTTGAAACTTTAAGTCGCTTCGTAGCTTTCTTAATGGTAATTGAAATGAATTTAATATATTGAGTGAACAAATCTCCAAAGGAACAGATGTAAAATTACTGTTTTTTAATTACAAAAACTTTAAAACGGCTAAGTAAATCGTTTTGAAATTTTCACAGTAGTTTTAACATTGAGGAACATTATACTAGTTCGTTTCGTAGCATACCTCCCTAATATCCTTAAATGGCCCCAGAAATCTCTTCTAAAATTTGTATCAGATCCTTAAGATCCACCCGATATATTTATCTATAAAGATTAAACTTCTTGTAATACATCAACTCACATTCTTCAGAAATAAAATTTTTGTATAAACAAAATTCAGTTAAAAATATTTTATTCTATACATAAATATACAAAAAAGCACTTTTTCATCATAATTATGGAGAAAGTAATTAAAAAAGCTTCAAGAAAGTATAATGTTGTTGAAGTGAGTAATTAGTGTGTTTTTCTTCTGTTAGTTCAGCACGAACTCTTTCAACAACTTGTGATATATAAAAAAAAAAGTAAAAATTTCTTTTTTAAGTCTATTATATAATAGAAAATGTCATCAAAGATATACAAACTTACCGTGTAATACTTTATCAAGGTACTTTTTTTTTAAATAAATATACCTTTTTGAATATTTAATTAGTACCTGGTATACAGACGTACATTTTCGGTAGACAGGCTTCATAAAAATTAAAGTCCTATTAATGAATTTCACGGATAGTCCTCCGAAAAAACTACTGACCATATGTAGTTTCATTTTACATATTCTTGTATCAATCTTGTTCACCTAAGCAAAAATTTTTAAATATATATGTACAATTATTGTTATTTTTGGAGGCGGTGTCAGCATAGAGAAATTCACGTAACTTTTGGACACCGCCTCCAAAAATAACAATAATTGTACATATATATTTAAAAATTTTTGCTTAGGTGAACTAAAATTGGCACAAGAATATGCAATTATTTTTTTACTTTCTAGTGCATTTTTTGTTATAGAATACTTGATTTTTGAAGTCGGGTTTCCATTTGGTCAAAATATGGTTTATTTCTCGCTTTTTAGTGACTTTGAAGTTCTGTAACTGATTTTATTTGTCTAAATATGGGTAGACCAACTAAACGACCTACTAATTTTTAGTGTATTTTTTTATAACACACTTTTTTTTACCCGTTTTTTTTTTTTTTTTAAATTTTTAGTGCATTTTTTATAACAGATTTTCAGTTTTTTTTACATGCATTTTGTTGTTTTTTTTGTAAAAACAATTTTTTTGGGGTCGGTTTTTTTTGTAAAAAATTTTTTTGAAGTTTGTTTTTAAAAAAAATTTTTTATTTTCCCATTATGAATGAATATACCGTTTCAAAAAAAAAAAAAAAATTCGCAGAAATCGGTTATCAGATATAAAATGAGGATTTTCTTCGATTTTCCGGGGATTCCCTCATGAGAATGCGATTTGGTGCCAATGGGACCAATGGGAAACCAAACCCTTTAAAACAAAAAACAAAAATTCAAAATCGGTTCATAAATGACGGAGTTCTGAGGTAACACACATAAAAAAAAATTAAAAAAAAGCCAAAAAAAAAAAAATACAGACGAATTGAGAACCATCCTCCTTTTTGAAGTCGGGTTAAAAAAAAACGATCGAACATAGTACTGAAAGTTGGTGTAGTGTTACATTTTGAAAATAGAAATTGAAAGTAAATGTTCTCAGAAGTGTAGGTTGAGGCCCAACCACTCCCAGAAACGGTAAAAATGTTTACTTTGAGTTGAAATTGAACTCATAAGATATAGTTCTACAAATAAATTTACATAAATTCAATAAATTTACATCGCATAAATTAATTAGCGGTCAAGATTTCCGATTCCAATTCTTCAGATTCCGATCTTGAAGAAAAGTCTGTTTCAAGTAAAACACCTACATCAAAGAAGTGTAAAAAATCCATTTAAAGAAACTGCAAACAAATTCAATTCGAGACTATTTGTACGAAAAGCAAGATGATAAGGGAAATCAACATCACGAATCTTCCGACCACGATTTGACTTCACAATCGGGCTCAAAAAACTACCGACGCGAAATAATTCGTAGGAATTAGGAGAACGCAACTTAAAGATACGATTTTGGAATGCGGAAGGCCTTCGAAATGTATTTGATGAATGCTCTGAAATTAACTTTGTGGATATATGGTGTATTTGTGAAACTTGGACAGTAAATGAACACATTATCTTACCTAAAACCTTTTCGAGATACAAAATAATTTGTTCGGATGCAATAAAACAAAAAAGTAAAGGTCGTGCAAGTGGTGGTTTGGCGATTTTAATAAATGAAATGTTTCATTTTGCTATTCTCGATAGGACGGAATGGTGGATAATTGTTAAGATTTCTGTACCTGGATTACAATTTGTTCTATGCAATGTGTATTTCAAACCAACCTCTGACTTGACCTATATTGTAGATTTGTTTCAGATATCGTTTGACAATGTATAGAGTGCGACCCTCATCTTCCGTTCTTTGTAGGTGAAGATTTTAACTGCCCTTTGGGAAATCTTAACCAAACTTGTCCAGATGTTGGTTGTGGAACTGATCTACAATTTGCAAGAAAATCTATGGATGTTGTTTGTCACCCAAGGGATCGTGAATTAACTAACTTTATGAAAGAGTGTGGTTTTTTAGTACTGAATGGTAGAACTGCAATTGACAATCCAACCCAATTGACGTTCTGCGGAACAATGGGCAAAAGCATGATTGATTTGGTTTGGTGCAACATCAACTTCATAAATAACATTAAAGATCTAAATGTCATACAGAACGTTTCTAACATCAATTTGCATCTCCGTCTACCAGGTAGGCGCATTTACCCGGTTTTCATTGATTTCAAACGTGCATTTGACTTTGTTAACCATATTTAACTTTGGTCGAAATTATATCACTTTGGCGTCAGTGCAAAAATTATCCGGCTGCTTAAAAGTAGCCCAACAGCAAAAAAAGTAGGTTCATAATGCAATGCTATACTGAAGCGATTTTCTTGTTGGAACATGTTCAGGGGTGTCCCCTGAATGTAAGTTCAAGTTGGCGGAACGGGGGGACTTGTGCGTCACCCGCCATTTTCGAATTACGTTTTTATCAAATATCTCTTGAACCGTGCATTGTACGACAAAAATAGTACAAATCATTTTCGTAGATAATAATATTCTCTACAACTTTTGTTAATAACTTTTTTCTGTTTAATGCAATGATACCGAGTGCGAACCCTGCGTCATTTACAAGGGGACCAAAACCGTTAGAACTTATACCTGCTTCTGGAATGTTAAGAGGGGGTACGGTTCCATACGACCTGAAATATATAATATAAAATATATAGGGGCATGATTCAATATACAGCATTATAATATCGTGGCTATTGTGCGTCGCCTCGATATTTACAGCGTTATATTTCTTAAACTATAAATTTTACGGAAAAAAGTTAATAGGAAATTTTATGCTCTACAAGTTCAGTCATTACCATTTTTAGCGAATTTCCTCCAAAAGAAATGCAGCTATTGTTTTTGCACCAATGTTGGAATTTCGTAAAAATTTCTTTAAATGTCAATCGATCCTACCTATTAGATGTTAAAAATCACTATCGCTAAAATTTGTATATATATATATATATATATATATATATATATATATATATGTATATATATACGTATATATATATATATATATATATATATATATATATATACATATATATGTACTATTTTTAAATGTCTGTGGACTGTCTAGCGGTCACAGTTTTATTCCGATTGGAATGAAATTTGGTATTTGAGTCGCTTTTGGTATTTTAAAGGCTAAGTTCGTTAATGGGTAAAATCGGGCGAAGGGAAAGGGGGTTTAGAGAGGGGGGAACACAAAATTTGACTATCTCCCTTAATATTTGAAAAATCGAAAAATTTATCAGGAGTTAAGTCGTAGGTACTAAGTTTCACTGTAATTTTGTTTCTTATCATTTTTCTGTTACACTAATATTTAAAGAAATAATTACAATTAAAAATTGAAAGTTAAAATTCTAAATATCTCTGTTCACATTAGATTTTGAGAGAAATGATCAAGTAATGAATTGTAGCAAACTTGATTTCCTACAACTTTACTCCTTATACATTTTTCGATTATTCTAATATTAAGACAGATATTTAATATTTTGTGTTTGTTTGACACGAATACATAAAATATATTTTATTGTAAAAAATTTTGATTGTCGTTTCCATAGGAACTATAATCTATAATCGTTATACCGGTTTTTTTTTTTGCTATTAATAAATTTAATTTTTCCAAATACTACAGTCATATCAGATATTATATTTCACTTTGATCACACTTAAATTATGACCGCTAGAGAGTGATTTATGTATTCTAAGGAAATTCGCTTCTAAGAAAGTTGACGCAGCTCCTGCGTAACGAATTTTTTTTAATGTATAATCAACCGTTAACTATATATTGAACAATAACTATATTGAAAAAAGTTTGGAGCGCTATAAATAAAAACCTATGCATTAAACAGAAAAAAGTGATTAACAAAAGTTGTAGAGAATGTTATTATCTACGAAAATAATTTCCACTATTTTTGACGTACAATGCACTGTTCACGAGATATTTGATAAAAACGTTTTTTCCAAGATGGCGGCTGACGCACAAGTCCCCCCGTCCCGCCAACTTGAATTTACATTCAGGAAACACCCCTGAACATGAAAATCGCTTCAGTATAAGATTGTAGCAAAAAATACCCGGCGCTTGGCGTAAAGTTTATACGACAATTCTACTTTTAGGATCAAAATTAATGGAAACATGAGCAGAGATTTCAAAACAATAGAAGGGGTTTTTTTACAAGGTGAATCTTTAAGTCCGTTGCTTTTCTCGCTTTTCATCAATGATATTTAGAATTACTTTAGGAGTAATGGTGTAGCGGGTGTCAATATTGATAGAATAAATGATATTTTATTGTTACTGTACGCTGATGATTTGGTTATTTTGGGAGATACATATGCTGATATTAATAAGAAGCTAGAACTATTACATAAATATTCCTAGAATAATCAACTCACAGTGAACTTGCAGAAAACAAAAATAGTAATTTTTCGTTGAGGGGGGAAACTAAAACATCATAATTTATTTAAATATGGAAACAGCTCCATTGAAGTGGTGCCCAGATACATCTATATTACGAAAAAGTTAATGACACCATTGCGAACTTGCATTTCGATTCGCTATTTCAATTCGATATCAATAGGGCCAAGTGCTCAGGTTTCAGTCCTCTTTACCAGAGTTTGATGTTTAATAATGAACCACAACCTTACTAATTGTTACAATGCCCAATATCATTTAGCAGAGTTTTAGCACAGCTTCGCTCTTCTAACAAACACTTAATTCGAGTAGTGATACGTGGAGTTGCCTTCATTATAGACCCGACACCTGTATGCATGCTATGCAATTTGAAGCAAAACGACGATCTAGTACATTTATTACTTACTTGTTAAGCCGACTTCAAAAGGGAGGATGGTTCTCAATTCGTCTGTATTTTTTTTTTTTTTAATGTGTGTCACCTCGGAATTTTTTTTTTTGTTTTAAAGGGTTTGGTTTCCCATTGGTCCCATTAGCATCAAATCGCATTCTGATGAATTTTTGAAAGGGTACACTCATTTATAATGGGAAAATAAGAAAATTTTTTTTTTAAACCGACTTCAAAAAAATTTTTTACAAAAAAAACCGACCCCAAAAAAAAATTTTTACAAAAAAAAAACAAAATGCATGTAAAAAAACTGAAAAACTGTTATGAAAAAATGCACTAAAAATTTAAAAAAAAAAAAAAAACGGATAAAAAAAAATGTGTTATAAAAAAATGCACTAAAAGTTAGTTGGTCTACCCATATTTAGACAAATAAAATAAGTTATAGTTCAAATAACTTCAAAATCACTAAAAAACGAGAAATAAAAAATATTTTGACAAAATAGAAACCCGACTTCAAAAATCAAATATTCTAAAACAAAAAATGTACTAAAAAGTAAAAAAAATAATTGCATTCTTGTGCCAATTTTAGTTCACCTAAGCAAAAATTTTTAAATATATATGTACAATTATTGTTAATAAATATGTTTAATTATTGTTATTTTTGGAGTCGGTGTCAGCATAGAGAAATTCACATAAATTTTGGACACCGCCTCCAAAAATAACAATAATTGTGCATTTATATTTAAAAATTTTTGTTTAGGTGAAGTAAAATAGGCACAAGAATATGCAATTATTTTTTTACTTTTTACTTTTTAGTGCATTTTTTGCTTTAGAATATTTGATTTTTGAAGTCGGGTTTCCATTTTGTCAAAATATTTTTTATCCCATATACAATGCCATTCGTAACGATTTTTTATCAGTTTTAAACCAAATGATGTAAGCTTTAAAACTATTGTAAACCTATTTTCAGTGTCGAATATTAAAGCTATTGTTTGCAGTAGATCATTCATCATGGAGGAGTAACACTATATTAAATTATTGTAATATTATTATTATACTATTTCTTTTTTTCAAGCCTCTTTTAATTTTTGATTAAAATGAATAGTTTCTTTCTCAGTTTCATTTTTATTTGAACTTATTCGAACAATATCGCTCTTTACCTAATTATAAATCTTATATAAGTATAAATATTCAATTTACATGATTAATTTCATTTTAAATATAGTTTATTTAATTTAACTGTTACGCGTAGTCATGAAAATACAACGTCATAATTTTTGTACACGCAATATGCAATTTATATAAGATTTCTTTCTGTCAAACTTTTTATTTTCGTTAATTAGCGGGAAAAGTGAACTAAGTTTAGATAATACTTAGACAGTAGTAGGTAGTTCAACGCGAAAATAATTTATACTAACTTTATGTTTGGCTTGATGAACAACAGTGGATACTTAGTACTCAGTACTTGTATTAAAAGTATTTTAAGTACTATCCAACAGTACTTGAAGTAACGTTTTTGTAAGTATTGAGGATATGGTAAGTTTATGTACTTCACTTAAAGTACTGTTCGACAGCGCCAGAAAATTTTCCGCACTGTGTGTAAAGTTAAGATTTCTTTAAGCATATTTCTTTTTTTTTTAACTAAGAACAAGACATCTACTGCATAATTATTTTTTATTTCGATGAAAAATATATTGAAAATCATATGAATAGCTGTGATTTTTTATCTCTGATTAAAATGCACTTAAAAATTAATATTCATATGAATATATGTATATATAAATAAAGAGAGAGAGAGCGAGAGATAGAGAACTGATAATTAAATTTTAATTAAAACACATGATAATCTTTTTCGATATTAATTTGCATTGATTAATGATAAATACACTAAAAAGCTTTAAAATAGTTTCCGGTTCACATACAACCCATTAGCTGTTAGGTAACACGCTATTGCCACGAAAACAAACATCATCAATTTATAAAACATATCAACAACTTTGTATTACAAAACAAATTCTATGTCCTATTTTATGTACAAATCGAAAGAATATTCCAAACTAGAATTAAACCTTTTACATTTTTCATTCATAAGCCCATCCATTAAAAATTAGTCAAAATAAATAACTAAATTCATAGGACATATCAGTATACAGGATACAATTCACTTCGTGTAAAATATTATTAGTATCGATTCTCAGAAGGAAGTATAAAATACTGTATACAGAGTGTTACAAAAATTTGTGACTCACTGTACCAGGAACATATTCTACACATTAAAATAACCAAAAAAACATTCGTAATTGTTTTTTTTTAAACTCTTGAGAGATTCTTTTAAACTCGGCAAATATCTAACGCACAAATACCTCAAAAATAATCCAAAATAATTCTCAAAAAATATTTCTTCAATTGCAATTGGCGGCCACTTAGCATTACCAATAGCAATTTTAATTACATAAAAAAATTCGTTACGCAGGAACTGCGTCAACTTAGCGAATTTCCTTAGAATGCAAAAATCACTCCCTAGCGGTCATAATTTTAGTGTGATCAAAATGAAATATAATATCTGATATGACTTTAGTATTTGCAAAAATTAAATTTTTCAATAGCCAAAATAGAACGGTATAACGATTATAGTTTGTAGTTACTATGGAAATATATTTCATGTGTTCGTGTCAAACAAACACAAAATATTAAATATCTCTCTTAATATTAGAATAATCGAAAAATATATAAGGAGTAAAGTTGTAGAAAATCAAGTTTGCTATAATTCATTACTTGCTTATTTTTCTCAAACTCTAATGTGAACAGAGATATTTAGAATTTTAACTTTCAGTATTTAATTGTAAATATTTCTGTAAATATTAGTGTAACAGAAAAATGATAAGAAACAAAATTACAGTAAAACTTAGTACCTACAACTTTACTCCTGATAAATTTTTCGATTTTTCAAATATTAAGTGAGATAGTCAAATTTTGTATTTCCCCCTCCCTCTAAACACCCTTTCCCCTCGTCCGATTTTACCCATTAACGAACTTGACCTTTTGAATACCAAAAGCGCCTCAAATACCAAATTTCATTCCAATCAGATCAAAATTGTGACCACAAGAGTGATTACAGACATATTTATATATATAAATAAATAAATATATATATATATATATATATATATATATATATATATATATATATATGTATATATATATATATATATATATATGTCCATAGATATATATATATATATATATATATATAAAGCTCAACACAATTAATATATATATATATATATATATATAAATTTTACAGATGGTGATTTTCGACATCTACTAGGTAGGATCGATGGACATTTGCTAAATTTTGAAGTCGGTATGAAACCAATAGCTCTATTTCCTCTTTCAGGAAATTCGCTAACAACAAATTAACTTGCAAATAATTAGTCAAAATCATTTGTACGTTAAAATCGCTAAAAACAGAGAGTTCTAAAAAACATTGCAATAAGGACCTAAGACGTTCACGGATTTTATTGCAGGAATCGGTCAATGGGTCATTTGAGAAGAAAAAACCGTGGAGTGCTATTAAATTAGAGGATGGAAATCTCGCAAACGAAGCAAAATTTCGATATATTTTATATAAAACTTTTTGTAGAGAATTGAATTTCCCATCGAAATGGCTTATAGGCCATAATTTCGATTTTTTTGTTTTTTAGCTTTTTTGTCTATAACTTTTTTTGGGTCAGAGATAGGTATAGGCATTGCATTATAGAGAAAAAGCAGACAAAATTTCCTTTAAAATGCTGGATCGAAACATTTTTTTGGATAAAAATTGGCCGAAATATGGCCACTGTAACATAGCTTTTCTTTTTCTTTTTATCCCTCTTATACAGATATTGTTTCAATTCTCATTTTGTTGAAAAATGATCATTTTACTCAATAAAAGAAGTTATTTTAAGTTATTGGTTCATAATACAAAATTATTACAACAAATGTATGTAACCATGGTGCTATTATATTTCTTCAAAAACATTATCAAACTGTATATCGATATCATCATCCATATCTTCAATAATATCGTCTTCTGCAATGTCGGCTACTTGCATATTATCGTAATTGATCCCCATACATTCTTTGCAAAATATGGAACAAGTTATTAGTAATTTTCTGCAACCACAGTTTCCATGGAAACCTGTTGTGCAATTGCAAGCCACTTTTTTAGCAAAATCTCTGGCGCCAAAATCTCTGGGTTCAAGGGATTTCCTTGCCACTGCTGGATTTGGAAATACGTCTTAAGCCATGCAGTTTGATGGCATCACGTATTGGTGATAATTGCGCCAGAGAAAAATTTGCACTTTTTGATAATTTGTAAAAATTCTGGAAGCGACAGTTACTTAGGGATATTTTCAAATTTAACATACTATCGCAGCCACTAAATGCATGAATAAATCCAAGATACTTTTGTTTTGACGAAATTTAAAACTGTTAAGATAAAAGAAAAGCTATGTTCGAGTGGCCATATTTCGGTCAATTTTTAACCAAAAAAATTTTTCGACCCAGCATTTTAAAGGAAATTTTGTTTACTTTCTTTCTCTATAAAACAATGCCCATACCTATCTGTGACTCAAAAACAGTTATAGGCAAAAAAGCTAAAAAACAAAAAAAATCTCAATTTTGGCCTTTTTTCTTTTTGTTTCAAAATTTTTGGCATAAAAATAATATTTTAAAATGTTTTAAGCCATTTCGATGGGAAATTCAATTCTCTACAAAAAGTTTCATATAAAATGTATCAAAATTTTGCTTTGTTTGCGAGATATATTGATAAAACTAAAAAGAGTAAATTTTCACCCACTAAATTAATAGCACTCCGCGGTTTCTTCTTCTTAAATGACCCATTGACCGATTCCTGCAATAAAAACCTGAATGTCTTTGTTCCTTTCAATATGACATAATCAATATCCTACAAACGACATCTTATTTATCAAAATCGGTTAAAAAATAACGAAACTACAGTCATTGAATAATTTTACTACTGCAACAATCCTTTAAAAATTGCATGATGTGGTTTCTATGGAAGCATCCAGTTGATTTATTTCAATCAGTTTAGATTGAAGTTGAATAAAGCAAATTTTCGAAGTCCGCCATTGAAAACAATGCACTGCTCCAGTCGGAGGTCCATATTAAGTTTAGTTCCGACATTGTAAGGGTTGAAAATATTGATCGCAGAAAAAAAATTTTGGTATAGGTGTTCATAAAAAGACCTAATTAGCCCATTTCTGAATATCCGTCCGTTCATAAACACGATGACTCAAAAATGAATATAGAAAACGAGCTGAAATTTAACGTGTGTTCTAGAGCTATAAAGCTCGTGCACAAAATGGACAAAATCGGACAGTGTTTCCTCCCGCCAGGGTTTCAAATATTCATCTTTGAAACCCTAAGAGATAGAACAAAAATTTTAAAAAATATTCCTTTTTTTTTTAAATAAACAACTTTTGTTTGAAACTTGTTTTCATAAACTCAGTATATACCAGGTATTTCAGCAATTAATTCAGTAAGTTGTTATTTTCACTTGTTATTTCTGTTTTTAATTTTCTAACACAGGTAGACAGACGTCTCCCTTACTAACTCTAAAATGATTACAATCAAATTGAGATCGTACTGACTTTTATGTAACAAACTTTTAAACGGTACGAAGTTTTTTTTTTACAAAATTCACCATAAATAATAATTGAATTGTAGTATTAAATTAACCAATCAACAAGTGAAAATAACAACTAACTGAATCAATTGCTTAAATACCTATATTCGAAGCTTATGTAAAGAAGTTTATAACAAAAATTGTTTATTTTAAAAAAAGAAACATTTTTGTTCAATCTCTACATAGGCAGTTTTGTCTTTGCCTATTTTACCCAAACATGATCCGATTTGGCCAATTAATGGTCCGAACATGACCTTTGTTTTTAGTTCTAGAATAAACACACAAAATTTCAGCTCGTTATGTATTTTCCTTTATGAGTTAACGTGTCCACAGGCGGACAGACATGCGGAAATGGCCAAATAAGGCCATTTTCTGAACACCTATTCCAAACTTTTATGTCTGCGATCAATATTTTCAAGCAGTTACTCAGAACTAAACTTAATATACTATTGTATATTTACAAATGCCGGGTATAAAAATAATATCAAGGATCCTACTCGTATTAGAGGTAACAAAAACACAGGATACTCTAATACTTTTATATATTTTTAATTTAAAAAAAATTGTTGACAACAAAAAACACGTTTTAATAATACCCAGCAGCCTGAGAAGGATTATAATACGATGTTGGTCGTGATGGAACATCATATCCTTGATTGTTATAGTTATTGTTAGCATCAATATTTTGTAAACAATTGTTACAATCTTGTTGATTTAACCACCATATTAAAAATATCACAATACCATTTATAATTAACAGTACACCAGCAGGTATGAAGAATGTCCGTAAAAATGTTGAACGTCTCACAATTGTTACAAATATTTGTAGAAATTTTATAATCACTGTTGGAATCAATCCAATTAGACCAAGGTTTTTAAAAACACTACCAATAACACTACCACCATCTTCTCCTGCTCCAGGATAATAATTGTTTGTATCGTCTAAATTGATGCCGAATAATAAACGAAGGACAATTTTTATAAAAATGGCAACTTTCCTAATGATTTTTGTTGTAATTGCATCAAATATTTGTTCTGATAATGTTTCAGGATTTATATTGTTTGCTGTTCCAGAATTTATATTGTACACTCTACCGGGATTTTTATTGTATACTATTCCAGGATTTTTCCCCGGAAATGTATTATATACCGTTTCATCGCTATCATAACTTTCACGGTTTTCTGTCATTCCATTTGTGCTTGGTTTACGCGATAAATCATCGATGATTGCATGTAATCGAAATATCTCATTTTCTAAACTTGTTATGCGTCCAGAAGGTATTACTTGGTGGTTGGATTGTTGTTTTAAATTTTGTATTGTTAGTTTCAAATCGTTAATTTGCTGTTGTAAAAATTTATCATGATTTTGCTTAACTACCGGTTGCTGTTTCATCTCGAACATATTTTTTAACTCTGAATATTCCTTATTTAAATTTTTCATATCATGTTGGAATTCGAGAAATTGGTGTTGTATGTCGTTATTATTTGATGTTGTAGTTTCAGGTGCAAAATTGTTTGTTGACTGTGATAAATTGTTGAAGTTTAATTGTTTAGCAAATGTTGGATCTTTTGATAGATATGATAGCATTCCTAACGATAACAATTTGTATACATTTGCATCCAAACTATCTTCAGACAATCGCGGTGAAGTTGATTTTATATCTGGATTCAACCATTGTGCTTCCGCATTCCTTGATATCTCCGATTTCATTTCTTCTGGAGGATCAATCGTACGATATAATGTTTTTTCCGAATTTTGCTCAATATTTATTTCTTCTGGATTTCTCTCCGTGTTTATTTTGTCTGGTTGACCATTCAAGCGTTGTAATTTTTTTTCTGAATTGCGTTCCATATTTATTTCTCCTGTATAATCATTGCTCGTGTGCTGTGCTTTCTGTCCTGTATTCTGTCCCGTAGTTTCGTCTGGATAATTATATCGATTTTCACTATTGAAACGTAAATATTTTTCTGTATCATTTATTGCATATTCCAACAAATTAGTCGTAGCCTTTAATAATTGTGTATTATTTATAATCGATTGTAAATTAGAATGCAATAATTCTGACGCTTTCGATTTTATTTGACTTTTCATTTGAAATTTTTTTAACGATTTGATTTCGCTTTGTAAGTCATTTAATTCTTCTTTTAATTTTTTTGAAATTAATTGTTCATCGCCTAAAAACGCTTGCTGATCATTTGATGATATGGCTCTAGGATTCAGTAAATGTCGTTTTAATCCATGTTCAGGTTCATTTAACGTTTTCGTAAAGTCGTCGCTAAACATTTTATTTGTATTCTCGAATAAGCTATTCGATAATTTTTTTACAATTACATTTAATAAAGATATTTTTTTATTTATCGGTATCGAATTATTATCATTATTCACTGTTGACATTGTAATATTTTTAAATTGTAAATTGTCACGAACAGTCACTTTATTATTATATCCAATTTCTTCTTCATTTATTGTTTCGTTGCTGTTTACCGAAGTCGTATTAATTACATCAAAACGATAAAAAAATAATAAAATGAAAAAAAATATATCAACTAGTCGATCCATTATTGTTTTAATAATAATTATTAATTTTATTGAAAAAACTTATTTGCAATTAGAATATAAAAAAAAAATGAACATTTTTTAATTAAAATAAGTTGTTTCCGAGTACAGTTAGTTTCAAAAGTTTAGGATCCAATATTTGTTTCAATTAAATTGTTTACAATGCCATTAATTCTTTTTCCTTATTATTTATCTTATTTTACCTGACTAAAAAAGGAGAGTTATGATTGTATTTATGTATGTATGTATGTTAACATGCTCATATATTCCCGTGTAGCTCCTAACCTACTTATTATATTTTGACAAATAAGTTGTCGTTAGCTTCGTCATAGAGTTCCACGTGACGTCATATGAAATCCAACATGGCGAATAATACGCAGTCTATGTATGGTATGTTAATATGTTCATCTATTCCTATCTAGCTCCAAATCTACATATCATATTTTGTCAAATGAGGTTTTGTTAGCTTTGTCTTAGAGTTCCAGGTGGTATAGGCCATGTGACGTCATATTAAATACAACATAGCGGGTAGGACTTTCATAAAACGTTAAGGAACAAAACAAAAAATTGAATATATCGAGTTTGGTTGGCGTGTATATGTGTGGGAACACGATACCTCGCCAACGAAAAAGCATACCTTTGGCGTAGTCCATTGTAAGTGAGATTTAATTTAGAAGTTCTACAAATTTTTTCCAGTTTTGTGTAGAAAAATCCTATGATTTCTATGATACCAATATGTCAGATACCACTATGTCATATTACAGTTCAATACATATATATATATATATATATATATATATATATATATATATATATATATATATATATATATATATATATATATATATATGTATATATATAGACCGTTTTCAAAAGCATTTCAAAGCAGAAAATCAATGTTTAATAAATAAAATATTAACTATAAAACTATACAGTACACCTATACAATACACATACATACAAACATCTGGATAGTATATAGGTATACTTTATGCGTATGGTTGTTTGTTTGTCATTTAAGAGTGGGGCTATTGTGATACACATACTAAAGTTAAGAATTCAATGAACATATTTAACCCACTCTCATTACATGTGTACTAACTGACTTCACACAGTAACCACACGGCCAACCAGTAATAAATAATATTTAACATTGATTTTCTATTGGAAAAGCTTACATATAGTAACACTTAGGATGTTTCAACCGGTTCAAATTGTTTTACAAGGAAGTGTAGAAGTCATCTAATCTCGAAATGGGCTTTGTTTTTTGGAATATAAACGTAATTTTAGTATAAATAATATTAAAGAGAACTCTAGGATTTTTCGAAATAAATTTCAGACCGTCACCAAGTTAGCAACAAGTAACATCTCCTCGGAGAATAATTACAATTAGCTAATTCATACTGATGATGACTACTTTGAAGTCGAAATAGGTAATAATTTTGATCAAGGAAATCGAAATTTATTTGTAATTTGAGTAATTCAACAAGGCTTTAAGAAATATTTGTTTATATATTTGTGGAACGAAAATTTAGAATTTAGTGTGTAAAGCCAGCCAGATAACCATTCTATATACAATCAATGTTGTTAAATTTCAAAATTGCCCTCCCTCCCTCGACCAATTATTTGAATTGTATAAATGTGTATTTCGATTAAAGGAATCATCACCAAATTAGCAACGAGTAACATATGTTCCCGGAGAATAATTACGACTAGTTATTTCATACAGATGAAGACTACTTTGTAGTCGAAATAATAATATTTACACACACACACACAAAATTGATCAACAAAATGGGGCAATTTTTTAAATTTAATATCAAAAACTTAAAGTTCTCTTTGATTATCTTTGACAATGTTTATACCAATCTGTCTCATTGGAAATGTAGCAAATCAGATTTTCTATTACTATAAGTGTTGCAATCATTAATTGTAAATCTGAACAAAATAGATTTTCACTTTTCATGAAAAAAATGTTTTAAATATTTTTTTATAAGTTGGAAGAAAAAAAATTGGGCCAAATTTTGAAATTGAGTTCTATGTGTTTGAATCAGAAATACGGAAAAACTGATTTAGAACCGCACGATCCGCAATAGCTTCCCATTCTTTAATGGTTGAGCTCGTCGAAAAACCTTGATTCAAAAAAGTAAGCATGATTATACATTAGAAACTCTCTTTAATGACTGAAACGGGAAGCTCCTCGGCAATAAAATTTTAATATTTGTTCCTTATTTATTGAAAAAACAATAGTTTTATGAGGGTTCACAATGTGAAGAGTTATGCAGATGGAACTAAATTGGTAATTAGGTCATTTTATGAACCGCTCGGAGATGTTTTCCTCTCCCTCTTTTAAGGCGTCGAGCATTTCTAAGTATGTAAATTACTCCTAAATCGGGTAAAATGTTCAAAAGCTATTTTCATTTTACTCTTACTCCGTATGAGTAATTGTAGGAGTCTAATCATTTTTAATATTATTCAAACTCCGTATCCCTGGTTGGAACACATTTTTGTAGAACAGTGTACACTTCATGTAAAACACTAAATTATAAAAAAGTTAAATTGAATACAGCTACAATATAAATATATAGAGGACAGGGTTGTTGCAATTTCATTGAATATTTATTGAAAATGTCAGTAACAATTTTTAATAGTTTGCACAAATTATATATAATATAATGCAGATGTATTGAAAATAAATATTCAAAAGTTATTGCTGATATTGCATTGTTATTATATTTATGTCGTCATACTGTACATAGCACAGCTGCAATAACACAATCAATTCAGTTCTGTTTACAATCAAATTTATGTTTGACTAGGGAAATTTCAACAGATCAATAACCTAACGACATTATTCATTGTAGAAAACCTTAATTTGTTCAACTCTTTTTTTTTTATCAAAATATTTAAAATTGGATTAATAAAAAATTCGTTACGGAGGAGCTGCGTCAACTTAGCGAATTTCCTTAGAATACATAAATAACTCTCTAGCGGTCACAATTTTAGTGTGATCCAAATGAAATGTCGTATCCTATATGATTTTAGTAAATGCAAGGTTAATTTTATTAATAAATGGCTTAGGTCAAAGGGAAAAGGGGGGCATAAAGAAAGAAGAAAACACAAAATATAAAATAGCTCTCTTAATCTAGAGTACGGAAGTGCGTCAGACCGAGTTTAAGGGATTTTTGCCTGGCGTACGTAGCCGTGATATTACTACACGAAATATTAGCCGAGCATTTGATCCCATTTTAACGATATATTATTTTGAACGATATATTAGTACAATCGAAAAATGTATGAGAAGTAAAGTTGTAAAATGATATTGGCTACAATTCAATTCATTACTACATCATTTTTCTCATACTCTTATGTATACAAAGATATTCCAATATTAAGGGAGATATGCCAAATTTTTGTTTTTCCTCCTCCTTCTAAAATCCCTTTTCTATAAATAAATAAATATATATATATATATATATATATATATATATATATATATATATATATATATATATATATATATATATATATATATATATATAGATGTAGAGCCTTACTAATCCGACACCCTCTAGTTTTTAACAGTGCCGGATTAATGAGACTCTAGAACACACTACTCTATATCATTTGAAGAAATTTTTACGAAATTCTATCATCGGTACAAAAGCAATGGAATAGCTGCATTTGCTACGGAAATTCACTAAGAAGGTTAATATAGTTATCCATTCCAATTCGTTTGTAAACTTTCCGAAATCATGCAATCCCTCCCAACCTCTGACTAAATAATCATCGATTTCGGAATAAAAATTAAATAACTTAAACAAATCTCTACTATTATAAAATTGTAAATGTTTGTTTATTTGTTTGTTTGTTTATTACGCAAAAACTACTGCATCGATTTTGATGAAAGTTTTTTTTAAAGCTATGATTAGACTTAAAAGACGGGTATTTTATCTCGCTATACGATGACGGGAGAGGGAGAATAATACACTTGAACCGGGCCGCGAGTATAAGCTATAAATAAAATAGCAGTCATCTGACTGACGTTTTACTGTGCTATGCACAACATACGGTATCAAAAGGTCTCTGACTACAGCTATGAATACTTACGTTTTATGAAAGTCTTTTGTTTTATTTTACCGTACTCAGATTTTTTGATGTCCATTACCTTGTCCCCGACATTTTGGAATTTTTCATATAAAGGGATTGTGCTGAAATGTGCTCAAAATGTGCTATTATGTACCGCATTCAATGAAAAGAAAATTCAGAAAATTTCATTTTTCTGAGGGGGTCCTTTTTGCTACGAGAGTTAGCCCCCCTACTTTACTTTATCGAAACCACAGTATTTGTACCGTAAACTGCTCAAGATGTGCTGCCATGTGCCAAAGAAAAAAAATAAAGAAAAATAAGTTTTTCGATTTTCCAAGTGAAAAATATTTTTTTGGAAAATGAAAAATTTTTTCCACTATATAATCAGAGGTTTTGGTTGAAATCGATTAAGCTATCATGTGCCATATTGAAAACAAAAAATGTATCGAGAAAAATATAACTGTTATGAGGAGGTCCTTTCTTGCCACGAAAGATCGTTGCTTTAATTTATCGAAACCACAGCATTTGTATATATATATATATATATATATATATATATATATATATATATATATATACATAAAACTTATTTTGACAAAATGGAAACCCGACTTAACAAAAGAAGCACTAAAAAGTAAAAAAATAATTGCATATTCTTGTGCCAATTTTAGTTCACCAAAGCAAAAATTTTTAAATATATATGTACAATTATTGTGATTTTTGGAGGCGGTGTCAACATAGAGAAATTCACATAACTTTTGGACACCGCCTCCAAAAATAACAATAATTGTACATATATATTTAAAAATTTTTGCTTTGGTGAACTAAAATTGGCACAAGAATATGCAATTATTTTTTTACTTTTTAGTGCTTCTTTTGTTAAGTCGGGTTTCCATTTTGTCAAAATAAGTTTTATTTCTCGCTTTTTAGTGACTTTGAAGTTCTATAACTGATTTTAATTGTCTAAATATGGGTAGACCTACTAAACGACCAACTAATTTTTAGTGAATTTTTTTATAACACTTTTTTTTTACCCGTTTTTTTTTTTTTTTTTAAATTTTTAATGCATTTTTTTATATCAGATTTTCAGTTTTCTTTACAAGGAATTTGGTTTTTTTTTGTAAAATTTTTTTTTTTTGGGGTCGGTTTTTTTTTTAAGGAAAAATTTTTTTTGAAGTCGGTTTTTAAAAAAATTTTCTTATTTTCCCATTATGAATGAGTATACTTTTTCAAAAAAAAAAAAAAATTTCGCAGAAATCGGTTATCACATATAAAATGAGGATTTTCCTCGATTTTCCGGAGATCCCCTCATCAGAATGCGATTTGGTGACAATGGGACCAATCGGGAATCAAACCCTTTAAAACAAAAAAAAAAAATTCAAAATCGGTTCATAAATGCCGGAGTTCTGAGGTAACAAACATAAAAAAAAAAAAAAAAAAAAAAAAAAAAAAAAAAATACAGACGAATTGAGAACCATCCTCCTTTTTTGAAGTCGGGTTAAAAAAGAGTCGAAAGTCATGGAATTTTGAAAGGATGGATAGTGGATGAAATTCTTAAAGTTTCGATAAAGAAAAGTAAGGGGCTAACTCTCGTAGCAAAAAGGACCCCCTCAGAAAAATGAAATTTTCTTTTCATTGAATGCGGCACATAATAGCACATTTTGAGCACATTTCAGCACAATCCCTATATATGAAAAATTCCAAAATGTCGGGGCCAGGTAATGGACATGATTTTTTGTGCAATCCACGGAGATTAAGTTTTTAATCAAGAGTTGAAAGAAATTGCACAATTCCGGAAATTCCCAATATAATTAGAAGAAGTGGCAGTTGAATTCTTCCGAAGTTATTTCAATTTTTATACCCGGTATATATAAATTATATTCGAGGGTATATTAAACTTAGTCCCGACTTTGTAACACTTGAAAATATTCATCGCAGACATAAATGTTTGGAATAAGTGTTCATAAAATAGCCTAATTCGGCCATTTCAGCATGTTCGTCTATCTGTGGACACGATAACTCAAAAACGAACCGAGATAACAAACAGAAATTTTGTGTGTCAAGTTCGTGAATGTGCAAAATCGGGCCATGGCAATTTGACAATAGGAAACTGTCTATCGTTGAAACCGTAAGAGATAGAACAAAAATGTTTCTTTTTTAAAAATGAACGCTTTTGTAATAAACTTTTTTACATAAATTTAGGATACACCGGGTATTTAAGCAATTGACTCAGTTAGTTGTTATTTTCACTTGTTTATATACTTTTCGGTAAATGAGAACTCTCGTGATGAGAACTTTTCTTTGATATCCATATTATAGATTTATAAATATTATAGATTAGCCCGGACAATATGACGTTTGACATCTGCCATATTGTTTTTTATGACGTCACATATGCTATGTTAGCCGGACTGTCACTTGAAACAGCAGAGGGCTAATTTTTAACGATATTCTTTCGTTTTAAAAATAACGATTTACGTTATTTTTTTAACTTTAGCTTCGAACTTTTTTTGAAAAATTTATAGTACAACAATAGGTTAGTTCAAATGTTTACTAGGCATAAAATGTTACCCTATTACTGGTCTTTAAAATAAAATCAAGCATCTTAAAAGTTAATGCTTGTTTTCAACCCTCCAAATAGTATTATAAAAATATTTTGTTGTTGTTGTTGATTTATAATGGAACAAAATGGACTCAATCCATTTTGTTGATTTGGAATGGGCTTTTACGATAGCTTTCGAAATATTTAGTGAAAACTATATTTTACCAAAGTTTAGGTCGACATGAGAGTGTAATAATTTTTAGAAAAAGTTTCTATTTGAAATTTTGGAAAAATTATCGATTATCACAAATACTTATCAGAGTATCATGATAATCTATCCGTATATTGGCCAATCCTTATAAAACAAATCTAAAACAATAGCAAACGTTATTAAAAACTAAAATCACATATTCAACTTCATGTTTACAATTTAATTAAAATAACAATTTAAGTTGATAATTGAAGAGAGGTGACTGTATTTGAAAACCAACGACATGGTCACAATAAAACTGTATGTCCAGTTCAACAGAGGTAAAAACTTTTACGACAACAAAACGATACATCTAGAAAAATAGAAAGAAAGAAAAAACTACATGATTTATCAAGAAAATCATTTTCAACAAATGTATTTGTACACTACCGTTCGCTTGTCACACTCTCAACCCACTCAACTTCCATGCACACATACACTAACATGTAGAGCCCTCACATACACACACATAGATATTAACCACGTACAAACAATAATGTTTGGTTGTTTGAAATGATGTCCGTGCAATTGTTATCACAACCTCAGACATACAAGCATCAAAGTAAAGGCCCTTGTTATCCCACTGCAGATAATAATGAATGCAACTCACCATAATATTGTATCCATCATGGTCTGGTCGGGTCTCTCTGTTGTACCAAGAAGAATAACATGGTTCAAGGTACATACAAACGTACAGTATTGTTGTCAACGTTCATATAGTACAAACGTACAGTTACGATGTACGCTATGAACTATAAATGTTTGACCTCTGTTTGTATTTACATTGGTTACAATGTATTTAAAATGGCACTTGTAGCTATAGCGACAAGTCTAATTTAAACAACAGTATGTGATTGTATTAGCAAAAATGTGTGAGACAAAATTTCAAATGTCATCTTCTACGATATGGACGTAGATAAACTAAAAGTAGAGCAGAAATGAGCAAAAGAAACCCATGCCAAAGATATCAAAGTGAGTCAATCTTAAAATAAAAGGGGGTTACGCAGGAGCTGCGTCCACTTAGAATGCATAAATCACTCTGTAGTCACAATTTAAGTCTGGTCAAAATGAAATGTCGTATCTGATATCATTTAAGTATTTTCAAGGCCAATTTTATTAATAAATGACATTCGTCAAGGGGAAAGGGGGCATAAAGATAGAAGAAAACACAAAATATAAATTATCTATCTTAATATTGGAACAATCGAAAAATGTACAACGAGTAAAGTTATAGAAAATCAAGTTTGCTATAATTCATTACATGATCATTTTTTCCAAACTCTAATGTGAACAGAGATATTTAGAATTTTAACTTTCAATCTTTAATTGTAAATATTTCGGCAAATATTAGTGTAACAGAAAAATGATAAGAAACAAAATTACAGTAAAACAAGTATTTACAACTAAACTGCTGATAATTTTTTCGATTTTTCAAATATTAAGGGAGATAGTCAAATTTTGTATTTCCCCCTCCCTCTAAACCCCCCCCCCTTTCCCCTCGTCCGAATTGACCCACTAACGAACTTGACCTTTTGAATACCAAAAGCGCCTGAAATACCAAATTTCATTCCAATCGGAATAAAACTGTGACCACTAGAGATTCCACAGACAAATAAACTTGTATGTACATATATATGTTGATATATATATATATATATATATATATATATATATATATATATATATATATATATATATTATATACATTTATAAAAATTTTAATCTAGTAGGTAGGATCGATGGATATTTGAAGAAATTTTTACAGATTTAACTAACAGTTTAAGCAGTACCATGTAATTCGAGGTGATGAGCACGTAGTCATCTAGTCATTTTAAACATATAGATCTTTTAGAAATAAAGGAAAACATTTTAAAAATAATATTATCAATATATAAAATAATAAAAATAATACTATCATTAAATAATACTACAAAAATAATATTATCGTTAATTTTGTAGCTATTATAGGTTGCCACAAAAACCAAACACAAAAATTGTCTGACTTTTCCAGATTTTCCAAGACTAAAACATATATTTCCAGGTCTATAAAATTTCATTCACACCATGGTTTTATACGCTTCATACATGTCGCCGCATATCATTCATAACAAACAAAAAACGGTCTTCTAACTTCTTTCAATATCATTGGACTTCTCTCTTATGAATAAAGAGCAATATAAGATATCTAAAAAGACACTATTCCAGGTTTTCCGAAATTTCCAGATTTTAACCCATTCTGTATTATACAATAATATATTTTATAGTAATAAAATATTAATTAATTAGAAATAGTGCAGAATAATGATGATATCCCCCCAAAAACAAAAAATGTGATAGGTGAAAGTTCGAATATTCTCCGAAAAAAGTATTGATATCTACATAAGAGGTAAGCCATTCCAAGGTTTTTCTTAAGATAAGATAAAATAAAATTGGTGGGAGTATGACGCAAAGTCGCTCGTCACCGATACCTGAAAGATCTATTGTAACATTCTCCTTCTTTACTAGGATCCCCAGACCAGGTTATCGGGTATTCCGATCTTCTAAAGATGATATCTCAGTGGACAATGTCGAGAAAGAAATTCAGTAATGATATTAATGCATGGCCTTCTAATAGACAGGATCACCTTCGCGACGAAAAAGTATTCCTTAGTAGCAATTTAATATTTTACTTGACAAGTAAAATATTACAAAGCCAATCAAGAAAATCGTGCAATGACTGGGCCCTCGCGTAGATATCACTATTTCTTTTCAGAGAATAGCGGAACTTGGGTCTTTATAGATTAATGTTTTTCATGGTATAATTTTTCAACGAAACTTTTTAAACTTTATACTAAAAGTGGTTGATTTTAGAATAACATAAACAATGACGACGATGCAAACACCCTTAAATTTTATTTCAAAAAAGGAGAGAAGAGGTGTAGCAAAACATCTAAAACAAAATTCGAAAACCGAATTAATTCTACACAAATCGTATACGAAAAATACGATCATTAAATAATATTTGTATTTTGATTTAAAATAAAATTGTTTTTAGAAAGTTCAGAGCTTGTAAAGTGAGCTTTATACATAGACTATACATACTTTATATATGTCACATGATACCGACGACAACAGTAAATAATCTCTATGCTTTTATAACCGTTACCTTACTTAATGAAAATTGCAATTTAATCATCTTACGACTTGCTTGCAATGTTAAATTTACACCAATCACTAATTACAATCTTAATTGAAACATCGTACTTGTGTGTGATACAAATATAATTTAATTACAAATTTTTGAAAGATTAATTAGAAATTGTTGTGGGCGATGATTTACAATTGAATAAATGAAAATGATTTTGAGAGGGTAACAATTCAATATATTAGCTAAATATATGTTACCTTTCTAGCGACAATAGAAGTATAAAAAAGCGAGAAATAAAAAATATTTTGACAAAATGGAAACCCGACTTCAAAAATCAAATATTCTAAAACAAAAAATACACTAAAAAGTAAAAAGTAAAAAAATAATTGCATAGTCTTGTGCCAATTTTAGTTCACCTAAGCAAAAATTTTTAAATATAGATGTACAATTATTGTTATTTTTGGAGTCGGTGTCAGCATAGAGAAATTCACATAAATTTTGGACACCGCCTCCAAAAATAACAATAATTGTACATATATATTTAAAAATTTTTGCTTAGGTGAACTAAAATTGGCACAAGAATATGCAATTATTTTTTTACTTTTTAGTGTATTTTTTGTTTTAGAATATTTGATTTTTGAAGTCGGGTTTCCATTTTGTCAAAATATTTTTTATTTCTCGCTTTTTAGTGACTTTGAAGTTCATACCTTATTTCATTTGCCTAAATATGGGTAAACCAACTAAACGACCTACTAACTTTTAGTGCATTGTTTATATCACTGTTTTTTATCGGTTTTTTTTTTTTTTAGTGAATTTTTCATAACAGATTTTCTGTTTTTTTACATGCATTTTGTTTTGTTTTTTTTTGAAAAAAATTTTTTTGAAGTCGGTTTTTAAAAAAATTTTCTTATTTTCCCATTATGAATGAGTATACCCTTTCAAAAAAAAAAAATTTCGCAGAAATCGGTTATCACATATAAAATAAGGCTTTTCCTCGTTTTCCCAGGGATCCCCTCATCAGAATGCGATTTGGTGCCAATGGGACCAATGGGAAACCAAACCCTTTAAAACAACAACCAAAAATTCAAAGTTCTGAGGTGACACACATAAAAAAAAATAAATAAAATAAAATACAGACGAATTGAGAACCATCCCAATTTTTGAAGTCGGGTTAAAAAGTATTGCAGTCTATTTCACTTAAAGATCCTAAAAAAAAACATCAAAATAAAGAATATCTGGGTTTATGTATATCAGCCCTCGAATGACGATCGAAATTTTGTTATAAAATTCCCAGATAATTCCCTGACTGCTGGAAAAATTTCCTAAATCCTGTATAAGGTTTTGTAGTTATGACAAAAAACAAAAGATTAATAAAGATATTATTAATTATTATTATTAAATTATCTGGGCAAATTTTTTCTCAGTATATTAGTATATTCCCTTAGGAACTGAAAAATGTCGCTTTTTAATCATAAAAATAACTGTTACTCAAACACTGTCCGACCATATTGTATTAGTCATGACCTCACTGTCCTAAGAAACATCAAATGTCATCGTTATTATGACAATGACGTTGCAACTTAAACCATCATGCCCGAATAACGTTTACGTGTTTTCGGCCCCAAATTTTTTCGGGTAACTACTGATTTAAAATTTTTTTAAACATTAAATGGGCTAATAACTTAAGTTATCTACTTTAATATAATTCTTATAATTCAAGATAATGCAACATTCATTATTTTACAGGGTGACGATCTAATAGGGAATATGCATGAACATTTTTTTCACTTGAATTGAAGCATGTTTACTTGACAAATATCAAGGTAAAATTACTTTTTAAATAACTTTAAAAATAAGCGAAATATGAATGATTGAAATTCCCGATTAGACAAAGAGGGTGATAGTCCTCTTGATATGTTATGTGACGTCATATTACACTTTCACCATTTAAAATACACGTAAAACTCCGTTTTTAGTATTTTTGTAAGAGACAGATAATAATCTTTAAAAGCTAATAGCTTCCTTGATATTTGTCGGATTTTAATTTCGTTTTTAAATATTACAGTATTAACAGTATTTTCATATTCTGAAAATAAATGTGAAAAAAAATTTTCATGCATATTCCCTATTGGTGTTGTATAATCTATGACTTCACCTGAAGATAAAAGAAATAACGACTTAATCAATTGAATTATTTTTTAGAAATAAAAATTTATATCAAAATTGTATAAAGTATCTCTATACTATCTATTTAATAAATTAACTTTCATTGAAATCGATTACTAAAATTTTTGGAGTTCACTTCTTAAGAATCGATTTCATTTAAAGCCCCTGGTACGACAATTTGATAGTAAAATCTTGTGTTAACAAAAAAACGTTATGTTTTTTTTACAAACACTTTATACGCTTTGATATTCAATTTGAATTTATGATGTTTTACAATATCTTTTCAAATTGATTTTACATTAAATTTCCCGTTTTCGTAGGTCATAAATTTATCTTAAGCAAAAAAATATTAAAATAAATTTTTTATAAAAATTTAAATAATATTTTGAATTGTATATTAAATGTTAGCTTATAAAAAATAACTATAAAATTATTTTATTAAAATTTTGTTGATTGGCATTTCCATAAAAACTATAAACTACACTAGCACACTATAAATCGTTATATATGTTAGAAATATTCAAAAAAAAAATGGAATTTAATAAATGAATTAATGTCAGCGCCATCTAAGCAGAATATTTCAAAATAACTTTTCGTAACATAGTAATATACGTATCTGACATATTTTTAACTTGTTTTTTGTAAAATAGCGTCTATTTATTTCCATTGTTAGTATGGTTTCCTTTTGGTTATATTATACCAACGGAAGCGACTAGCGTTATTTGACATTTTAAGTAATATGTCTGAACATTGATACCATTTTTTTGACATCAAATGCTTGATATGAAAATTATACACATCTAGGGATGGGGACATCTAAGGTAGCTCAGTTGGTAGAGCATTGGTCTAGAATGCCAGAGGTCGTGGGTTTGATCCCCATCCCTAGATGTGTATGATTTTTCATATCAAGCATTTGATGTCAAAAAATGGTACGTATCTGACAATAGAGGGCAGCACATGTATTATTCTGTTAGCGCCATCTATGCAGAATATTTCGAATTAAATAACTTATAAGAATAAACTCTAGTCCAGTCGGAGCTGACACGCACAATTTTTTTTTGTTAGTTTTTCGACTTTTACTATACTAAATAAGATTAAAATAAAGAATTTCGTTAAATTTATAAAAAAAGATTCGCAGATATTTTTTGTCATTCTTCCTAACCGAGACTAAAATTCCCTGACATTTCCAGGTCGGTCACCACTCTATTTTACGAACTTCATAAAACATTTACCGGTAACATTTTTGGCAAAAACCTAATAAATTGATAAACAACATATCGAGCAAAAATCTCGATATACGAGTATATAAAAAGGAAATATGTCGTGTGTGTGTTTGTCCGAATTGTTTGGAGAAAAAATAATGATGCGGAAGTACAATGTAAATTTTCTTTGCGACTCCAGAAAAACTATCACAAGTTCTAAATTACAAGTCGTTCCAAAGTTATAGCCATTTATTCTGACGCCTAGATTAATATAGTTTATAGTTTCTATAGAAATACCTGCATTAACAAAATTTTGGAAATAAAGTATTTGTGAATAAATGCGCTATAATGCATAGATAGATATAGATGGTAGAAGCTGCCCTAGACGGGCTACACTTCGAACATAAGGTCGATTGTGATGCCTAAGGATGTGAGGATGTTAGTGGAGTGGAAGGAATTTTTGTGTATAGACTAGGAATTGGTAGGATATGCGGCTGCAGCCGACTATGATAGGAACGATGCCGATATTCATCTGGAATTCGTGAAGGAAACTGCAGAAAACATTCTCAAGCATAGCCGGTTACTTCGTTCTTGTCACTACGCTGACAGTTTAGTCAATTAACCGCCCTTTTTTTTCTTAATAATGGAAAAACTACCGTGTCGGGATTCGAACCCATAACCTCCCAGTTTCCAAGTAGGCATATTGCGCAGATATTACACCTTAGATCGCTCGGCCACTTGGCCACTGGTTTGTAATGCATAACTAAAAAACCAAATGTTATAGTTACTTGTTTAAGGACGTTCATCCATGAAGCTTGATAGTAGATAAAAATTTTTTTTTAGTGAATTGAATAGCTCAATTCAGTAGTTATCCTCCCTCAAAAATTTAACACCTGTTGACGATCATTTCAAAAAGTAATTATCGATTAAAAATCAAACTTTTAACACAGCGTCTTATGGAGAACATAATTTTTTTGAACTTAAATTTATAATAACTATATTATTAAAGTAGACAGGATAATAAATAATGTTTATAAATATTCTATAAAATATGCAGTTTATATAATTGCATTAAAAAAATGGTGTCGCCGAACATTTGAATTAATTATTTAATAAAATTAAAACTTTTTTGTTAGGTTTGTTTTTGCCACCATATTTTGAAAACTGGCGATCACACACACTAAAATAATATACACATACACACAAATATAAAACATAGTTTACTGTCAGATCTGTCACATTAAGTCAAATTAATTTCTGATTTACAATTTCCTGGTATTTTCCAATAAATACTTTAAAAATATTTGGGACAAATAAAAAAGGTTATAAATCGTTGTAAGATTATTGACATACTTTACACCTTTTTTAAAATCCTAAATAAATTGTATTAAAGATAGTACTCATTTGACTTTAGCGTAGCAAATGAACGTCCTTAATAATAGAAAATATGAATGATTTAAAATGAACGATATTGATACAATAAATAATATTGTATTTAATTGCAAGTACAACAAGAATTATAAATACTAAGTAATAAATTTTAATCATTGATCAACAACAATACAGCAATACTAGGACGATACCAGAGTAAGGGTTAGTAGTTATTACTAAGTTCACGAATAGATAAACACGTTGATGACCTAACCGGACCTACCCACTACTAGTCTATAATAAATTCCACCATCATCTAGTGTACTAGAATCATAGCATGTTATCCAAGTATTAACATCGAACTACATTTGAAATTATGTTGGATGTAATTCTTTACGAATGTATCAACAAAATTATTGATTCAATCGTCGAAATATAAAATTCGTATCTGAATTTTATTCTGATCAAAATGAAATATCGTATCTGATATGATTTTGTATTTGCAAGGACAATTTTATTAATAAATGGCATGGGTCAAGGAAAAGGAAGGCATAAAGAAAGAAGAAAACACAAAATATAAAATATCTCTCTTAATATTAGTACAAACGAAAATTGTACGGAGTAAAGTTGTAGAAAATTATGTTTGCTACAATTCATTACCTAATCATTTTTTCTCGAACTCTAATGTGTACAGAGTAGGTCAATTTCGATGGTTTTATGAGGTAACTCGAAATTACTATTTTGGCTATTTCAAACTTACGGATGAAAAGCGACCAGATAAATGGTTAAAAAAAGGAAAAAAAATCCGTTTTAACTAAGCCATAGCCAACAATACTTATTCCTATTTAAAAAAACACAACTTTAGGTCATATCTCAAAAACCAACCTTTTTCTCAAACTTTCCCGACGCCACTGGATTATACCAAAAAAAATGCCTTTAGAATTTAAAAATTATATTCATCTAGCTTTACAAACAACCAAGATATTCACAATTGTTTAAAAGTCGACAAATCGAACTTTTGCTTATAACTCGCAAACAAAAGATGCTAGCAAATTTTTGTTGGCACCAATGAATTAGTCTCAAAAAAGAGATCGAGAATGTGCCATCCACTTTTTTCTATCTCTTATAGTTACCGAATTACCCCATAAAACCATCGAAATTGACCCAATCTGTACTGAGATATTTAAGATTTTAACTTGCACTTTTAAATTGTAAATAACCAATTTCCCATGCTGCATGAAAGGTATTAACAATTCGGTCAAATTTTTTTTTATACAAATAATTCGCATGTCGGCAAATGTCGGCAAATTATTTCAAAACTTTTAAATTGATTTGGACCATATTTATTCAGTTTTCGAAAACATGCTTCGGTTAAAATTTTTTTATTATAAATGAACTAACAACTTTTATTCGATACATTTTTCCGAAAGCAAAAATCTATTATCTATGTAAATTTTCAAATTACGCGACTTTTAACGTCGTATCTACAATAATTTTAATGAATTTTACAAGGTATATAAAGTTTAGTTCCGACTTTGAAATAAACGCTTGAAAATATTGATCGCTGAAAAAAATTTTTGTTATAGGTGTTCATAAAATTACCCAATTAGTCCATTTCCGCATGTCCGTCCGTCTGTCTGTCTGTCCGTGAAGCCGATAACTCAAAAACGAAGAGAGATAACGAGCTGAAAATTATTTGTTTGTTCTAGAGCAGAAAAGTAAGGTCAAGTTCGTTAGTGGGAAAAATTGGAACGTGTTTCCCCCCGCCAGAGGGAAAAATTTACATATTTGAAACCGTAAGCGATAGAAAAAAATTTGTTGACAAAACATCTTCTTCTCTTTAAAATAAAAAACTTTTGTTTGAATTTTTTTCATAAAATCAATAGTTTTCTCTTAATTTGTGCTCAAATTTGAAAATGAGAAATACAATTGATAGATGAACGAAGGCGTGCATGTCTGCATGTACATAGCATCCATACATACTATTTTTATACCCAGTATATTTGTAAATATACAAGGTATATTAAGTTTAGTTCTGACTTTGTTTCGCTTGAAAATATGGATCGCTACAAAAAAATTCATATCTTATAAACTTTAAATTTTAAGAATTGTTCAAACATTGATATACAAACTCAGTATATACTGGGTATTCAAACAATTAACTCAGTTAGTTGTTACATTACTTGTTTTAACTATATTTTACATTAATTTATCTAAATATATAATTATTTATGTATACTTAAGCATCACAATATAATACTAATGTCAATTCCCATTATGGTTAAGAAGACATAGTATGAAAGAACTAGCGAATACTATATAGACACACATGTCATTGAATTTTTAATAAAATATTTAAAATATTAATATTTAACTAATTTGCCTAAAATTGGCACAGTTTTCTTCCATTTTTATGATGGAAGTAAACTTGCCATAGTCTCTTAGACTAAAATAGTTGTCAAATCTAAAATTCAAAAAACAGTTTTTGTGAAATTCATACAATATTAAACATACAAGATTAGTATGTTTAATTAGTGATTGGTTATTTTAATATGGGATTGGGATGTGAGGATTATTTGATTTTGAAGAAAGGTATTTGTGGCTGCTCATTACGAAAGGCATCATTTGTAGCTGTCATTTATGGATTTCTATTTGCAAGTTTACTTTTTACTATAGCGTTTAAGATATTCGATTGGCCGAAAGATACCCATAATGGATGGGGCAAGGCGTTTTTTTGCATATTAATTGTATTCAGTCTACTAATGATTGCCGGCTCTTTTGTGTTACTGATTGGTGTTTTAGTGTATAACTCAATTATGGTCGAAATATTTAAATGGGAACTTTGGATTTTTCTTTGGCTAATTTCAGCTTTGATTTTGGGATTGGCGATTAAATATTTTATGAAATCAAAAATTTTAATTGGTGTTGTTGCATTGTTTACAATGAGTGTGGAACTGCCTGTATCTATATACATGGTCATAGTAGTTTTTAGTTACCAAATGGAATTAGAGAATAAAAATGCATACAAAGACGTTTGTAGATACCAAAAAGAGCTTAAGGGTGAAGAAGGCAGACCCAACAGTGTTGTATAAATAATTAAAAATCAAAATATGTTAGTAAAATATTGAAATACATTGTTATTCAAATAATTAAACTAATATCACAATAAGTGTTCCTTAGACCTACGATATCAGGTGCCAATAATTAGAAACAGAGTAGTCAGGCTCAACTGTGAAATTGACCTACATTTCCTACTACATTTGGTTAACGTCTTCTTATAAATAAATAAAAAGTATGATTTATTAGTCCCCAACATATAAAATTTTAAAGAACAAAAGAAGTTTTTCGCATTTTATATTCATAAGAAACTTTGGTGGAAAAGCGGTGTATCTTAAGTGTTGATATTCAACGCTCACAAATTAGCAGGTATGTCTTTTATAATCAAATTGGAAGCGATTGATATACATATATATAATATTTATGCTAAATATATATGTATTGAAAATAATAATAATAATCACGCTTATTCACGTTTTAATACACGAGGTATAGATAAATGTATAAAATATATTTTTTCTTCCGAGTTACTTTACAAATTAAAATAAATTACATTAAATTAATTAAATAAAAACAAATTTAAAAACTAAAAACTAAAAAATATATTATTTTTTTTAAAATTCGTTACGCAGGAGCTGTTTCAACTTATCGAATTTCCTTAGAATACATAAATCACTGTCAGCGGTCACAAGTTTAGTCTGATCAAAATGAAATGTATATGATTTTAGTATTTGCAAGGCCAATTTTATGAATAAATGACATACGTCCAGGGGAATGGGGGGTTATAAGAAAGAAGAAAACACAACATATAAAATATTCCTCTTAATATTAGAAAAATCGAAAAATGCGTAAGGAATAAAGTTGAAAAAAATCAAGTTTGCTACAATTAATCACTTTATCGTTTTTGCTCAAACTCTAATGTGTACACAGATATTAAGGAATTTACCTTTTGAATACCAAAAGCGTCTCAAATACCAAATTTCATTCCAATCAGATTAAAGTTGTGACCGCTAGAGCGATTGCAGAATACAGATATATATATATATATATATATATATATATATATATATATATATATATATATATATATATATATATATATATATATATATATAAATATATATATATATATGTCCATAGATATATATATATAAATTTTACAGATGGTGATTTTCGACATCTACTAGATAGGATCGATGTACATTTGAAGAAATTTTTGCAAAATTTTGAAGTCGGTACGAGACCAATAGCTTTATTTCCTTTCTGCTAAAAGGAAATCTGCTAAAAGCGGCACTCTGAAAACCTCATTTAAATTATTTTCTCTGGAATTTTTTTGCATTTCAACTACATTTTTATAAATTTGTATGTTTTTGTTGATATGGGGGTAAAATTGTAAAAGAAAACCTTTTAATTTAGAGAAAAAAAATTAATTTAAAAAAAAGACTAATTTTCATTTGTCCTATTCATTCAGTTTTCGAAAAAAGCTTCGTATAAAAATTGTTCATTATAAATATACTAACAACTTTTATTAGAAACATTTTCCAAAAAACCAAATGAATAAGGCATTCTAAATTAATTATAAAATGTTGAAAAAAGAACGCTAACTTTGTGGCGTATAAAAGTACATGGCTACTGAGCTACTAGTTAACATGAAGATTTCGAATAGTTTTGTGAATTTTTGCAATCCTCTTCACGTTCCTGTGTTTTGTCCACCAAAAAAATTTGTTGGAAATGCACGATTTACCATTTTTTAACATCAAATGCTAGAATGAAGATGATTCCCCATCCTAGATGTATATGATTTTTTATTTCAGCGTTTTATGTCAAAAAATGTTATCAATGTTTAGACATATTACTTAAATGTCAAAGTAAGTAAACGCTAGTCCCTTCCATTAGTATAACATAACCGGAAGGCAACCATACTAACAATGGATAGAAATAGACGCTAGTTAAGCAATTTAAAAAACCGCAACTATTTACTTTGTGATAATACATACATACATAGTTTTGAGTACCTATTAGCCCAATCAATCTGTCGCAAAAAAGAGCGAAATCTACATGAGATAGCGTGATTTTCGTAGTAGTCTGATTTTTTTGAAGGGGTGTATTCTGAGCCTAATGGCGGATTTGAGGGGTCACCCGAGTGTCAGTGGCACCTTTATTGCAAAAAACGAGTTCCATTCAATATCTCGAGAACGGTTTACGGTTTACAATACGCAAAAAACTATGGAGACCTTTTCTCTTATAAATTAAATTTCCTAATTTTTTTATTCGAAACTTTTTTTTCTAGCATCAATATTTTCCGTTATCCAGTTATTTTGTTCGAAAGGCACAAACTTTCCTATTTTCGTCTGTTTTCTCTTTTATCTCACTAACCGTTCACTTTTATTGAATTTTACCTATTATCCAACTTATACATCATTCATAAAAAAGTTTTATTTTATTTTACGATTCCACGTTTTTTATTATTTTGTATGTTACCAGTATGTTATCAGTTCTGAAGATGATGTAACAATCGAAACATGTATACTCACAATATAATTTTGTAACATACAAAATAATAAAAAACGTGGAAAATACGTGCAAAATAAAATAAAACTTTGTTATTAATAGGGAATTCCACAAAATAACGCTCGCGTCAATAAATTATACATCATTTAATTATCTATAACTTTTGTCTAAAACTTTTTTCTCTACTGACAATACTTTTGTAATTATTGCTTAGTTTATTGATCGAACTCATCAATAATTATCGAATATTTAATATATATTTTTTCAGTACTGAATACACAACACTTGTCATATTGCGTTGATCCCGCGGAGTTCGATCAATAAACTAAACAAGAACAACAAAAGTATTGTCAGTAGAGAAAAAAGTTTTAGACAAAAGTTGTAGATAATTAAATGATGTATAAGTTTGATAATAGGTAAAATTCAATAAAAGCGAACGATTAGTGAGATAAAGGAGAGAACAGACGAAAATAGGGAAGTTTGTGCCTTTCGAACAAAATAACTGGATAACGGAAAATATTGATGCTAGAAAAATAAGTTTCGAATAAAAAAGTTAGGAAATTTAATTTATAAGAGAAAAGGTCTCTATAGTTTTTTGTGTAAAATAAACCGTTCTCGAGATATTGAATGAAACGCGTTTTTTGCGATAGTGGCGCCACTGACACTCGGGCGACACCTGAAATCCGCCATTATGCTCAGAATACATCCCTTTAACAAATCAGACTACTACGAAAATTACGCTATCTCATGTAGATTGATTCACCAATTGCTTGGCCTACTATGTCCATCTCCATTACTATAATAAAAACAACAAATTAACTTGCAAATAATTAGTCAAAATCATTTGCACGTTAGCGTGCAAATAAACAGGACATTTTTTAAATGTCAAAAAATTTAATAATCAGTTTTAGATGTTAAACAAATTTTACTTTGGGAATTTCATACAATATTATGCAAAGAAGACAATTTATAGAAAAAATGTAATCAAATTCTACATTAGTGATTTTTATAATGTCATGTGAAGATCAATTTATTGTGAAGAAAAGTATTTGTGGGTGCTCCTTACGAAAAGCATCGTTTATAGCTGTCGTTTATGCATTTCTACTAGCAAATATACATCTAACTGTGGTGTTTACAGCATTTGATTGGCCTAAAGATGTTGAAATTAAATCGGCCAAACTTACAGTGAGTTTAATCATTGGCCTTGGTTTTGGTCTACCAATGATGATTGATTCTATTATACTATGGATCGGTCTTTTAAAGCATAATTTAATCATGATCGAAATATTTAAATGGCATTTTTTTATTTTCATTATATTTTTTTCGATTATGATCTTCATGATAGCAATCAAAAGTTTTATGAAAACTGACATTTCAAATGGTATTTTTTATGTGGTTGCATTGAGTGTAGAACTGCCCGTGTCGATATACGTGAACATATTAGTGTTTAGTTATCAGATAGAATTAGAGCAACAAACTGAAGAAGAAAATACACCTAATTGATCAAGTGAATTGAGCCATAATTTTTGTAAAGTATTGAAATACACTTTTTCAATTTCAAATAATGAATTAAGAGCTAAAAATGGCTTAGGATGGCATTCTATCCAAAAATATATAAAGGACTTTAAGAACAAAGGTTATAATTCAACGAAGGCATTAAACGATACGACATAAATGTATTCCGCCTTGATTGCATACAAATCACCGTTCTCAAGTAGACTAACATGGAGAATATATTTTTTAAATTTAGATTTAAGATCCTGTAATTCGTATTTCAACTATCGATCGAATGTAAAAATAATACAATAATAAACAAGTGAAAATAACTAACTGAGTTAATTGTTTAAATACTCGATATATCCTGAATTTATGTAAAAAAGTTTATAACAAGAGTTGTTTATTTTTAAAAAAGGAACATTTTTTGTCCTTACATTTTTGTTCTATCTCTTATGGTTTCAAAGATGGTCAGTTTCGCTCATTTTGCCCAAATATGGTCTGATTTTGCCCATTCTTTTTCGTTTTAAACTTATCGTGTCCACAGACGGGCGGAAATGCGGAAATGGCCTAATTAGGCCATTTTATGAACACCTATTACAAACATTTATGTCTGCAATCAAAATTTTCTAGCGTTACAAAGTCGAAACTACATTAATACACCCTGGTATATTTATACACCGGGTATAAAAATTGCTAGAGTAAAACAGAACCTAGAAATACCTTTTCTTAGTTATTCAATTTCGAATTATGATTATTATTAAGTCCTAATTATGTCTAATCTCAATGTTGAGATATTTTGAAGGTATCGCATTGAAAAAATGTTAATTTGTAAATAATTATTGTGAAGATGGCATATTATTATATCAGTGTACAGGGAATATGCATGAAAATTTTTTTTCACATTTATTTTCAGAATATGAAAATACTGTTAATACTGTAATAATATTTAAAAACGAATTTAAATCCGATAAATACCATGCATATTCCCTATTGGCTGCAAAAGTTGATTTTATTTTTAAAATTTTATAGTTAATTTGACCTCCGTTCAGAGGCCAAATGGCCCCCGTTTGGCCCCTTCACACAAAAGCTTGAAATCGTTTTTACGTAAAAAGAATTAACTCTCAAATAATTTTTGTTCACTCTCAAACTCTAACGACTTGCATAAAATAAAGTTTTGAGAAATGCAATGGCACGGCACAGTGGGGCAAAGTGGGGGCCACCTTCACACAAAAGCTTGAAATCGTTTTAATGTAAAAAATATGAACTCTCAAATATTTATGTGCTTTCTCAAACTCTCTCAAACGATTCCCTAACGATTTGCATTAACGAAAGTTTTGAGAAGTAATGTTGGGGGGTCAACTTCATATAAAAAATTGGAATCGTTTTTACGTGAAAAATACGACAAATATGAATTTTTGTTTTTTTCAAACCCTCTCTAACGACTATAAAGAAAAGTTCTGGAAAATGAAGCGGGGGCTAACTTAACTGAGATGTTAATTTGTGCCTTATTCATTCAGTTTTCGAAAATAATTTTCGAATAAAAGTTGTATATTTTTAATGAACTTTTATTCAAAGCATTTTTTCGAAAATCGAATCAATAAGGCACTAATCAATTATAAAATTTTTTAAAATAACATCAACTTTTGCAGCAAATTTTACAAAATATTTTAGTTGAAAATAAAAACTGAATAAAATCCAGAAATGTAAATATACTTTCTTAATCAATGTATGTACTATTTATTATACTACTTTACACGTATAAGTGAATTAGAACATGAGATGTTTTATACACGCAGCTACGGTATACTTATGTACGTATTTTTTAAATCGGGTTGTTGTCGGAGATTAGAACCGTTTAATAAATGTAACGGTTATGGTTACGGTTTTGGTTTTCGAAACTTAAACGGTATCGGTTATCAAAAAATAGATGAAAATGGATTCGGTATGGTTATTTGTTATAATTTAATAACATTATAAAATAAAGCCATTCCAAGCTCCAATAATATAAGTTATATGGCTCCAGTGTATGAACTTTTGAACTTTGAATTATTGTTTTACGGCATAAGGAACCGCAGTCCATATGTGATACTATATAAACATTATAAGCTAAGAAAACAACAGCGGATCATGACTAGTCACGAAATTTAACGACAGCCGATTCTCCCTCAGACTGACTCACTCAAAGTGGACGTAGAATGACGTTGTGGAATTAGTAATCAGTAGAATTCGCGCAAAAAATTTAATTTTGCATAGTATCTCATACACAAAAATATATAACAGTTAAAAACCGGTTTTTCAAATTTAAAAAATCGGTTTCGGTAACAGTATCTGTTTTTATTTTTTTATTTAAAACGATAACGATTTTGGTTACGGTTAGTATCCCTGGTTTTTGGCATCTAAATATTAATATTATACTAACCAAATTTAGAATTATTTTGAACATATTTTCTATGTATAAAAGTACAAAATTCGCGACCCCTAAAAGGAGGGCACTGCTGCCCTAACTCCTACTCTCTCCCCTGCTGATGCTACTTGATCACTCAACTAGCATTATATCAAGTGTTAACGATCAAAATTTGCCGCCTCTGAACATTTTCCGACATAGGAAGCTACCTACTTTGCCTGTCCGGTAAAGACCGTGTTTCGCAGCTCATATCGCTATGAGACAACAAAACTTCTGAGAATTGAAAGAAACTCTTTCTAGAATTCCGTAACATATATTTTATTTATTTTAAATCGACATCAAGAATCGCATCACCAAATACTTATGGCATATAATTGTACTAGTCCAGATAACTAATTATGGGTCCATAATTCGATTCTTGGCAGAAATATATTTTTTTTCACATCATATTAATTTTAAAATTGGACAAGTTATTACGAAACAACTAGGTAGTGGTATAGAATTAAAAGTAGGTCAACGAATAAGCTAGACGCGAACGAGCATATAGAAACAATAAACACATATCAAGATAGAAACAGAATATTATGGAGAGAAATTGCAATTTGTTTATTTTATATGCAAATGAATTCAAATATTTCCAGTTCGCCTATCAAATCAAAACATTTTATTTTAACATATATGTGTACATACAGACTATGTTGTTATTTTTGTTTTTGTTGTTCGGCAGAGGAGTTTGTATATATGTGCTCTAGGATCACTAGGATGCATTCAACCTCACTCATACATACACTCATATAGGCACTAGCTGATATAAAAAACTAACAAATCCAAATGTGTATACAACGCACATAGGAAATATATATACAAACCAGGGATGTTGCAATGTCAGCATCCGCAATCCCAATCACGGAAAATTCACATTCGCATCCCCACCACGACAAAACCAACAATCGTTGTGAAGCTTTGCGGATGCGGTTGTGGTACAAGTCTTCAAAGGATTATTATCGGAGACGGAAGTGCGAAAGATCGAGTTTAGGGGTTTTTGGTCTTACGTGCTTACAGTGCTATTACTTATCGTTCTTTTAGACAATTTTTCTCGCCGATATAACTTTTGAACGAAAAGAGCTACAGTGGTGAGTTATCGAATATAGAAATTTTACGGAATTATAGAAACAGTTTTTTTCAATCATCGTTAACGAATAAATCGTTAAAAAGTTATTTCAATTCAAAAAATTCGTTACGCAGGAGCTGCTTCAACTTAGCGAATTTCCTTAAAATACATAAATCACTTTCTAGCGGTCACAATTTTAGTCTGATCAAATTGAAATGTAGTTTATGACTTTAGTATTTGCATGACCAATTTTATTAATAAATGACATACGTCAAGGGGAAATGGGGGCATAAGGAAAGAAGAAAACACAAAATATAAAATATCTCTCTTAATATTAGAACAATCGAAAAATGCGTAAGAAATCAAGTTGTAGAAATCATGTTTGCTATAATTCATCACCTTATCATTTTTGCTCTAACTCTAATGTGTTGAGGCAAAGATATTGAGGAATTTAATTTTCAATCTTTCCGTCAATATTCCTGTAATCAACCGTCAATATTTCTGTAAATATTAGGGTAACAGAAAAAATGATAAGAAACAAAATTACAGTAAAACTTAGTACGTACAACTTTACTTCTTATAAATTTTTCGATTTTTCGAATATTCAGAGAGATATGTCAAATTTAGTGTTTCTCCCTCCCTCTAAACCCATCCTTTCCCCTTGTTCGATTTTACCCATTAACGAACTTGACCTTTTGAATACCAAAAGTGCCTCAAATACCAAATTTCATTCCAATCAGATCAAAATTGTGACCGCTAGAGTGATTACAGACACACACACATATATATATATATATATATATATATATATATATATATATATATATATATATGTCCATAGATATATATATATATAAATTTTACAGATGGTGATTTTCGACATCTCCTAGGTAGGATCGATGGACATTTGCAAAAATTTTTGCAAAATTTTGAAGTCGGTACGAGACCAATAAAGCTCTATTTCCTTTCAGGAAATTCGCTAAAAAATCGTAAAATAGCGGGAACGCCCTCAATTTAACGCGTATAATCCATGACAATGTCCTCCTACATCCCGATATCCTAAAAAGTTGATATTTGGCATACAATTTGATCTAGTACCCAAACCGACAGGAAAATTATGAAAACTTGAAATTTCTATCGGGAAATAGAAAATTTTTGTTTTGATAAATTTAACATTGTGAAACATATAACTTATAAGTCCATTCTGATTGGTTGATACTGCATTCTGATTGGATGACACATAAATCGCATAACAATTCAAAAAGTATATACATTTATTTTCATTTTTAACAGCTTTATTTGAAAACCAAACGTAATCAATATTCCAACAATGGGGAAATACTAATTTTTATACTAGAAGGAGGGGGTTGTTTCATTCAACCCGGACTAACTTGAAACTTTTAAGAAAAATGGGAAAACTTTAATTTTCCCAACGCAACATCCCCGAAAATAGGAAAAAACACCAAATTATTACCTTTGTTATCTATAATTATAGTGTTTTCTATATAGAAGTTTAACATAACATTACTAGGCATTATTAGGCAAAATAAGAGTTTTAGCAAATCCAATATGTGATTTCAGTTGAACAATTAGAATAAAAATTTGCATCCATTATTTAGTTTGTATCAAATAATGGTACATTTATTTAAATAATTATTTATTATTATTATAATAAATTATAATTATTATTATTATTATTATTCTTTATAATTATTTATTTATCATTTATTTATTTATTTAATATCTCATAAACCAATAGAGATATCGAGAAAATAATCGCAAATTTTCTCGTGTTAAGTCACGCGAAGCGGTCTTCTTTGTATATGTGAATCTACTTAGAAAGAAAAAGAGTTAAGTATCGCGAAGCGTAAAGTAACGCAAAGCCTTCGGTTTTGTATATTTAAGCCCAGCAGAAATTAGTCATATCCGATCAGAAGCATAAATGTAAAAAAAGCCGAGTTTTCGGGAAGATACTTCATATAATAGTTGCTCCTTAAAAAGTAATGATATCCCACTAAGTAAATAGCTCTGTAAACTATTCACCAAGAAAATTAATGAGGGGTAAATTGATTACGTGTAAGAAAAAATTTGGTTGAAATTTATTTTGTAAGTTTTCCTTTAGTATGTATTTAAAATTTCATAACGAATATTTAAAATTCCGATTGCTAGTCTGCAGAAAAATTCCCTGTTTCCCACTCACATCTTTAATGTATAGGTATCACAATGGATCTTATGGTCTAAGTGTGATTCACCCGGGGCAGCCGCTACAATCTAACCTAACCTTCTGCACATTGCACACGCATTCGCATATGCAAATTTGATGGTCAAAAAATCCGAATCTGCAAACGTCAGTGGAACCCACATTTGTAACATATCTAATAAGCAGACTACAACATAATATGGAATACTGTATTGTTTCGATGTCGCCAGATGCCAAAAATGACAGTTTTGATGTGTATATGAACTATGAACGTGTGCCTCAAGAAAGAAAAGAACTAGAACATTCAGATTTCAAAATTATTGCCTTATACTCCCAAAGCAGGACCCTAAAGGTGGACAATGGACCCTAAAGGGGGTAAAACACGGATTGAGCGTTTATAATTTGTATGGAAGTTCAGTATTTTAAAATTAAAGACTTGAAAATTGATATTTAACCTATAAATTTTAAAGAAACGAATAAATACGGGTAACAGCGTTTTAAGACAATCAGTTGTTAACGGGGAGAAATATTATATTACTTAGTTCTAAGGGCTTTAGAAAATTTTTGCGGACAAAGTCGCAACAGGTAATGCTAGTACTTAATATAAAAACTGGCAAAATACGTTGCAGCGAAATTCGCTAAATAAGACAAGCTAAAGACGTGTTAGTAAGCGTAAAGTTACTTAAGTGGAAATGGGAGAGACATATAGCCCAAATAAAAGACGGGCGATGGTCATTATGAAAGATGTTTTGGACACCATATGATCGATGCCAAAGGAAAGGTCGCTCAATAAAACGTTGACGAAACGAAATTAAAGCTTTTGCGGGTAGTCAGTGGGCTAAACATACATTGAATAGAGAGAAATGGGGCCTATTGGAGGAGGCCTTTAGCCAATAATGGGATGGTAGGCTCTATTATTACACTCCAAAGGATGTAAAAATAAGATTTTGAAATCGAAATCGGTAATCGAGAAGTGACAAACAAGAGTGGCCTTAAATATAAGCGAGTATTTCAATATAAGTAATCGTAAAAATCAAGAAATCATAAAAACGGTAAAATCAAGAAGCTTTTGGGCGATGGTCGATTTTGAAAAAAGTTCGTTAAAAATGTATAAACAACTGATCTGAAAACTAGTCTTTCTTGTGGATCTTTTGGTTTAATTTTAATCAACCTTTTCACTGTCGAGGTGTGTATGGTTTTCCAATTCATTAGACTCGTAAAGCTCCTATAAAATTATGTTCAGTTGATTATTACGTCTCGAATTGTATTCAATTCGAATTTTTGACGCTTTGCATAATTGCAAGCATGTCTACTTCGCAATATCTCAAAAACAAACGATGATTATTTTCGAACTCAGAACCTGATATACATTAGGTTTTATTTTCTCTGTATAAAAAAAATGTTTACCTAACGTATGATAAAATTTTAGGATGATAAATAATGTAAAATATAAAGTCGAAATTATTCTAAACTATAGGCTAGAATAATAAGCATGGTATTTTCTATGCCTACCGAGTATAAAATATATGTGTATATGCACATATATATTCAAGCTATAAATAGCATGAGAACAAGTTATTATGCATAAAGTACATGATTCAAGGAAGAATTAGTTGTTTAAAAGAAAGATTTTAGGAGGTCAGTAGTTTCACGATAATTTTTTTAGGGGAAGATTTTGCGGGGTATACAAAAAGATAGTGAACGCTTTTTTTTTTAATTCAAAATTTCAACAAATTTGGGTAAATTATGCCTGAGAGGGACCAAAAACCATTTTTTAGATTTTGGCAACGTCATTAAATTCAAAAAATCAATTTTTTTAATACCACAGCTAAATTCTGTCCGATTTTTATTTAATTTTTTTGAAACCCACTATTTTAAGAGTGTATTTTTCATTTTTTATTATCGTATATCGATTTTGACAAAACCAATGACCAAACCATCACAAAAATTAATAAAGATTATCTTAGTTTTAACCGACGAAAGAAGGAGGTACTCATTCAACCTGTATATATATATATATATATATATATATATATATATATATATATATATATATATATATATATATATATATATATATTCTTAAATATATGTGTATATATATACATATATTTTTTATGTATGATCACGCATAATTTTTTTCAGAGTAGTCCGATTTTGTTAATTCTTTTTTTATTGGAAGGGTATACTTCAAAGTTGGTCCCATATAAATTTGAAAAAAAAATTCAAATTTTAGCCTCAAAAAAATAAAAAATAAGACTTCCCAGCGCTTCCACTAAAGAAAAATATCAGAAATATCATAATGTACGATCTGTGTGTAAACACTATTTGAAAGCACTCAATATCTTTGCGCAGTTTGAATGTTTTTTTAACCGACGAAAAAAACGAAGGAGGTTCTCAAGTCAACCCCTATATTTTTTTTATGTATGACCCCGCATAACTTTTTACATAGTAGTCCGATTTCGATAATTCTTTTTTATTGGATAGGGTATACTTCGAAATTGGTACCATATAAATTTGAAAAAAAAATTTCGCCCCTAAGGATTGAAAAATAGGGAATGGTTGATTGTTCACCACTGAATTTTCATCTGTGAACCGATTCTGTTGAAACTTGACACACATATGTAGTTCTAATGACACTATAAGCCATAAAAAAATAAAAAATATAACTTTTTAACAAAAAATAGAACCGATGAAAGAAGAAAGTAACTGAAAAGCAAAAAAAAATAACTTTGTAACAAAAAATTTAACCTTCGAAAAAAGAAAGGAAAAAATAAAAAAAGTGACTTAATAGTCTAACTAAGTCCTACGCTAATGTAAATACCTAAATAATTTTGAGTCGGCGCCAAACAAACAAAATGTAATATTTTGTAATATTTACTTTTAACCGAAAATCAGATTCACCCTTCGCCCATTTCAATTGATATTTTTGGCGCCGACCCAAAATTATTTAGGTATTTACATTAGTGTAGGACTTAGACTAACAAGTTACTTTTATATTTTTTCGAAGGTTAAATTTTTTGTTACAAAGTTATTATTTTTTGCTTTTCAGTTAGTTTCTTCTTTCGTCGGTTCTATTTTTTGTCAAAAAGTTTTATTCTATCAAAATTATATTTCTTGACTAAAATCTAGTGAATTTGAAAATAAATTTAATCAAAATGGAATAAATATGCCTGAGAGGAACCAAAAGCTATTGGTTGAATTTGGTGACGTCAATAGACTCAAAATTCATTTTTTGACTGACACAGCTAAATTTTATTCAATTTTAATGAAAGTTTTTTTGGAGTGTAATTTCCATCTTCAAAAAAGAAATATTGGGCTCAAAATTCCGCAGCGTATTGTTAGGCTTAAGGATGTTAGTAGGGAGGTATATCGAAAATGCTATAAAATTTTAAAGCTATTTACTAAGCTGTTTAAAAGTTATTGCAATTAAAAAAACTGTAATTTTACATGTATTCTTATGGAGATTTGTTCAATCAATAGATTAAATTCATTCCAATAACCATTAAAAAAGCTACAAAGCGTCCCAAATTTTCAAATTATATAACTTAGAACTCTATAGAAACAGTTTAGTACAATTTTATTGAATTTCACTAAACGATTGTTGAGAAAGAAAAAAATAGAAATAAATAAAAAATTGTCAATTAAGTCACTTACACGTATATGGTATAGAAAGGAAAAGGATATATGTTTTTGTTGATTTATATTAAAGGTACATTCACTGCGAAAAAATGTTCATATTACCTATGCCTCTGATTGTCCGACTTTGGTTGATTATTAAACTAAATAATAATCAACCAAATTCGTTCATTACAATTGGTTTCCAGGGATTGTCAACTTTTAGGTACATTTGCGCCCGACGATCTCTAATTTGAAATTTAATTAAAAAAAATGTATTTTAGATAATTTTGAGAACCAAACTTTGCCATGTATATTTGTTATTTTGTACACATATAAATCTGGTCTCAAGTAAGAACATATGTAAATTGTAATGTACTCGTAGGTAAGTCCCTGAAGGAATGAGTTATGTATGCACCATTTTTAATAGTAAACATATTATCAACATTTTTATAAATAAAATGAGGAATAAAACAGCTTTCATTATAAATTCATAAGCTGTTGTAGTTCCAAAATATGTATGTGTAAAAATAATTTCTATGCATATATTTTTACAAAATACATTTTTACACACATTTTAATGCACACACATTCATTATATTTTATCATTTAATGTTTTGATAAATCAAAGAAACTCTAATTTGTATACCAGGGTAGTGATTCTGTAACTGAAACCTGGTAAAAATACTAAATGTGAGCACTTCTCTCGATTCCATAACTTTCACCATAGTGAAAATGTGAGCCATCTCACGCGAGTTTGTTCGACAAGGAATTTCATAACGTATAAGTGAATCCAAGAGAGGAAGGAAAGAAGTAGAGAGAGAGAGAAATAATCGATGACTTAAAACAACGAATGATAATGTCCATGAAGAATAGATAAATATTATTCATGGTAATGTCAAAGAATGTATATATGTATTCGTCAAAAGTCGGGGTGGGCGCGCATGAAATTTAAAATTATTTGCTTTTGTTTATCAGTCACATTCATGTTGAAAAATTGAAAAATTAAACAATCAAACCAAAGCTGTTTATTTTTACACGGATTCCAATGTCAAACACTACTATATTCATAGAGATAACTACTATATATTATCTATGATCCAAATCATCTCACGCAGTAATTTCGTATTTTCACTACAACCTTACAGAATCAGGCGAGTAAACTCACGTGAGATGAAAATGCGAGAAGTGAGCAATCTCACTTAAAATACAGAATCGGGTACCTGATATACACGAGTATATAATATATAAAATTCGTTACGCAGGAGCTGCGTCAACTTAGTGAATTTCCTTAGAGTACATAAATCATTCTCTAGTGGTCATAGTTTTAGTCTGATCAAAATGAAATGTCCTATATGCACTCTTCTAGAATAGTCCAGGACCCTATATAAACGGAGAAATTTACCAATTTCAAATCAATTTAAATTTGACATTTGTTCGATTATCATCAGTTTTAAAATTGGCATTGTTCGCTTAATATCAAAGTTATAAATTAAACATTGTTGGATTAACAATCGGTTTAAAAGTAAAATTTGATATAAAAATAAAAATTCAAATTATTTTTCAATCAAATAAACTTCGATCTCTGCGCCGTCGTGGTTTTTATTTTAAGTTATGGTTCTTTCAAAACTCGTAAACATACGGATATACATGTAAAAAGTCAACTTTAATTTTAACTATAAAGAAATAATTACATACAATGCTAGTGAAAAAATTCATGAGCAGCTTCCAAGAAGTGCAATTAGATATTTTTAGGAAAAAAAGTATTTCTAAAGCTACAAAATTATGTAGTACTTTTCATGTTTCAAATATCTATTAAGAGATTGATAAAGATTATTAAAATAATCAAAGAGGTCAATGATTCTCGGCGAATTTTTGGTATAGTATACACACTACTAGCGTATACACACTTCTACAATCATAATGTCACAATTCATTTGAAATTTTCACATAAAACTGTGGTTATAATTAATAACATTGTTAATTACAACGAATTACAACAATAACTTTGTGCCAAATGTTTTTGTGGCAAAGATGTTTCTCTTAATACTGTACCAAAAATTCGGCAAGAATCATTGACATCAATCTCTTCATAGACATTAGAAACATAAAACTAGTACATAATTTTGTACCTTTAGAAATATTTTTTTTTCTAAAAATATCTAATTATGTCTTTATAACAACGTTAAAATTAAAGTTGACTTTTTACATGTATATCCGTATGTTGAGTTTTGACAGAACCATAACTTAAAATAGAAAACACGAGATGGCGCAGTACTTTACTAGCGTATAAAGATTTTGTTTTATTTAATTTTTTTTCTAAAGTGCGTGTTGTCCAATTGACATAGGTTTAGTAAACCTTTTCTAATATTTGTGTTTTTTTTGTGTGTCGATTATTAGAATTTGTTGTAGGTTCTACAGCGCTCGTTTTGAAGGCTAAATAGAGCCAAAATACCGCGACGGTTTCAACTGGTTCAATTTTTATGATCGGGAGTGTACATATATTACTGAATATATGTATAATATTGCATACAGTAACATTTTAATGTTTCAACTAGTTCAATTTTTTTGAACGGGAGTGTACATATACAAATATGGTTAATGTTTCTAAGAATCAGAAATAATATATTTGATGCCTGTCTCCTTTTCTCTTCACAAACAAACGCGTGGTTGTCTTATACTCATGCTAACTGAAATATCTGAACCTGCTCAGGCTTCAAAAAATTTTTATAGAAAGTGCATAGGGAATTTACGTCAAATAACTATTTTTTCTAAATTTTGACAGTTCGAAACGGCAATGTTTTTATACCCAGTATACACTATACAGCAAAAAAAGTGGCGCACTTTGAAAAATTCATTTAAATTATTTATTTATTTTTGTTGGTATGGAGGTAAAATTTTAAGAATAAACCTTATAATTTACGGAAAAAAAATTAATTAAAAAAAAGACAAATTTGCAAGAGTCTACTAAAGGTCATGTAAACGTTACTTTGAATGTAGGATTATTGAAATATTGTAATTCGGAGGTGGTTCTTCAGTTGGTCCTTCGATGATTTACTGTGCTGCTGCAAGCCTACTCTGCAAGCCTTCTGAAAGTTCCTGTCAACAAATCTTCTTCTAACAGTTTTTGCACTAATAGGATCCATAAGGAGCATTTTGACAGTCTCAGAAGCAATAGAAAAACAATTTTATTGGGTGTACATTAAAATAAAACGATCGAAATTCAGGTTTAGAGATAGTCACCACGTAGCCTAGAGTCAATTTCTATAGAATAGAACTCTGGGATGAACTTGTCCGACGTATAAGAAGAGGAATTAACCCTCCTGATAGCTTACAGAAGCTCATAATTGCTTTAGTACCAGAAAAGGAGGTAATCACCCAAGATGTCGTAGCGGCGTACTTAATTAAAAGTGTGCCTACGAGCCTTGAGGAAGTCATTAGAGCAAGAGTAAGTAATATCCATTGTTAAAAATTTATTTCCTTTTAAAACTTCGAAATAAAATGTTTTTTTTAAATTATAAAATCTATGAAAATTTTTCTTTTTTTCAAAGAAAATCATTTAATGAATTTTTAAAAGTGTGGCACTTTATTTGCTGTGCAGTGTATAGGATATATACAAGGCTAAAATAAGTTTAGTTCCGAGTTTGTAACTGCTGCCTGTGAATGGGCAAATCGGACCATGTTTGGACAAAACTGTTTATTTTCGAAACCGTAAGAGAACAAAAATTTACAGACAAAAAATGTTACTTTTTTAAAAATGAACAACTTTTGTTTGAAACTTGTTTTCATACACTCGAAATTGGGTATGTGAGGTGCTTTTGGTATTCGAAAGGCCAAATTCGTTAATGGGCAAAATCGGACAAGGGGAAAAGGGGGATTAAATTTGGTATATCTCCCTTAATATTGGAAAAATCGAAAAATACATAAAGAGTAACGTTGTAGAAAATTAGTTTTACTATAATTTTGTTTCTTATGTTCATTTTTTTTGTAACACTAATATTTACAATTTAAGATTGAAAGTTAAAATCCAAAATTTACATTTACACGTTAGGCCAAATACACACGGAGCTACTCAAAAGAAACTCATTTCTGACGCAAATCACTAACCAGTTTGCAACGAGTATCAATCTTTGTATTTGAATGGGACACTGCAGACGAGGTCCCATTCAAATACAAAGGTTGACACTCATTGCAAACTGGTTAGTGATTTGCGTCAGAAATGAGTTTCTTTTGAGTAGCTCCGTGTGTAGTATTCGGCCTTAGAGTTTGAGACAATTGATTAGGTAAAAAATTGCAGCGATTTTCTACAACTTTACTCCTTATACATTTTTCGATTTTTCTAATATTAAGAGAAATATTTTATATTTTGTATTTTCTTCTTTCTCTATGCCCCTCTTTTCCCTTGATCTATGTCATTTATTACTAAAATTAACCTTGCAAATACTAAAATCAAATCTAGAGATTGATTTATGTATTGTGAAGAAATTCGCTACGTTGAAGCAGCTCCTGTGTAACGAATTTTTTTTAAATCAAATAAATTCGGCACAAATAAACTATAAAATTTTGTAAAAAGAATGCCACTTTTGGATCCGATAGTACACATATATGTACATAATATGTAATTTTCATAATTATAATCACAATGGTTAACTAATGATTCATTAAATTTGTGTACAGCATAACAATTGCAATTAATTTCCGGTTCACTATTTTTTTATAGACGTAACGAAATGAATATTGAATTTAGGATTCATGAACGGAAGTGTACTGCATATTACGAATTTTAGATTTATGCACATTACAAGTTGATTGAATGCAGTTCACTCGTCAACTCATTTTTCTTAAGAATTTGGTGAAAATGAAATATTACATTAAGCTCAGTGTCATTAACATGCTTTTATTAGCTTAACCTGTATGTATCTTTCTTATGAATGTAACGGAATTTTTTAAGGGAGTTTTCCCCCACTTAATACAATACAATAATTTTTTTTTTAATTATTATAAAATAAAATTTAAAATTAAAATTAATAGCCAAAATACAAGTTTGCATACATAACAATTTTTAGTGTAATAGTATAGATACCGGTTGTTTAGTTTACATCTTCGCATAGCAGATCTTCCACGAGTATGAGAGAGTACATATGTATACATTAAGCAATGTGTATGAGAAGGAGGTCTTATAGGTTTGTTTTCTTACTTAAAATTAAACTGTTGTGTGCTGAACAACAGAACAAATCATAACTGATCTGTTCACTTAAAAAAAACCCCACTCTCCAAGCGTCATCTAACTGAATGCGTATCGTACGACACATACCACACACAACAGTTTAACTTTAAGTAAGAAAACAAACCTATAAGACCTCCTTCTCATACACATTGCTTAATGTATACATATGTTCTCTCTCATACTCGTGGGAGATCTGCTATGCGAAGATGTAAACTAAACAACCGGTATATATAGTTTATAGCTTCTACAGAAATGCCAACAACAAAATTTGAATAAAAAACTGACATTTGACACAATCACATAATTGTTTATCAATTAATTACTACTTCATAATATGAGTTTTTGTCGACGTACATTCCCAAATTAGAGAACTTATATTTAAATCATTATATAGATAATTTATTTTTTAAATATGGACTCTTACAATTACAATGTTTCCTGGGGTATTTATATAAATTCTGAGTTAAAAAAATAAATAAATATAAATTTTAATTTTCATTGTTTTATTTACAAAACAACATTGGATGTTGATTTCATTTCTTCCTCAGATAAATGCTTGTCGTTCAAAAACGAAGGATTAACAGTAGAATATGATTAGTTATAATATCAAGAGATTTTTTATGCCATGATCCCTTGTATGACATTACTTTTTAGGCTGCTTCCAGAAGTTTTAGATTCAGATATTTTTAATTTATTCGTCGTTAACTGATCGACAATTACATAAAACATTTAAATAACTTTATTATAATTTTTTATTAGATATATAAATAATTATTATTATAATTAATAACTTAAGTCAATGGTAACATCAAAATGTTGCTTGATAATAGTAAGTTTAACGAATAACTTAAGCTTTTATCAAACTATCATGCTCAAATTTACACTATTCAACATTTTTTTTACACAAGTTTTACACAAATGACGGTCATAAATCGGGGACAATCATTTTTTGAAAACCACTTTAAATAATAATAACAGACATTTTTTTATAAATTTTAATAATAACATTATATGCACTATTTATTTTATATAGCGCCAAGTTTTAAATTCTCACAGAAGAAATGATAATTTTCGCCACCATGAACGCTAGTGTCTAATCATAATGGACACGCAGGTTCTCTATATATAATGGCCGGCCGAACTAAGTCCTTAGTAAACTAAGTAAGTTAGTCAGAGTAAATAAAATTTTGTTCTGAGCGTCTAAGTGCAGCGAGTTTCGGCCTGGACACACTATCTTTTGCTACTTAATAGTATCATAAGTCGTGACATACTAAAAGTAAAATGGCGGGATAAGAAAAGTTTTTTAGTATCTATAAAGTGTCCCGGCCAACAACTTAGCTCAGTAGTCTGACTTACTTAGTTTACTCAAGACTTAGTTCGACCGAACACGGCCAATGTATGCAAGGGTATATTATGCATAGTCCGGACTTGGTAACGGTTGATAATATTGATCGAAAAACAATTTTTGGAATAGAGGTTTAAAAAATGACCTAACTAATACATTTCCGCATATCCGTCCGCCTATCTGTCTGTCGCCCATGGACACAAATACGATAACTCAAAAACGAAAAGAGATTACAAACTGAAATTTAGTGTGTGTGTTCTAGAGCTAAAAAGTAAAGTTAAGTTCGTCAATAGCCAAAATCGGAGCGCACATTTTCCAGCCAGGTAGAAAACATCCGTCTTTGAAAACGTAAGAGAAGAAAAAAAATTAAAGACAAAAATGTTCCGTTTTTTTAAATAAAAAACTTTTTTGGAAGTTTTTTCTATAAACTTAATAGTTTCTCCATAATTTCAGCTCAAATTCAGCTCAAACATCTTTATTACAAAACCATATTAACTCACTCTGTACCAAGTATTTAAGCAATTAACCAAGCGTGGATCTGGAGGGGTGAGGGAAGTTAAGGATCATTCTTTTTATTTAAAAAAAAAATTTTTGAAAATATGTCAGACTGCAAAATTGTTACATTTTGCAGGCGGTTTTGATGGGCGGTGGCCATCATTTGCCATTCATTTTACAATCCTTCAATGCTATTTATACAATTCAGATATATTTGATATTAAGAGTCAAGGCAGGGCTGATACCCTGGCACCAACATCAAAATGTGGTCACCGCTTTTTACATACTCAACTCCGGAATTATTATATTATTAATTATATTATTTATATTAAATTATTATTATTATTTATATTATTAAATCCATTAATGACCCAATTATTTTAGATAAAATCCAGTAATTAATGAAATTCTCCAGCAGATATTCGACATTTCAGAATGATTAATAAAATTGATTGGAAATGAATCATTATTATAAGGCTTACTAATATGTAAACGCATAATTAAACTACACAGCCACAAGACTAATTAAGATGATCATCATTAAAATAAATTAGATTGCTTGTATTTTTTTTAGTAAAAATAAACGAATTAAATCAATACAGCATTTAAATGTAATTTAACCTATACACCTATATTTCTTATAAAAATATAGAAAAATGTTGAATGGTTACAACATGAAAAAGAAGGTCACCTTAAGGCATTTCGTTTATGCAATAGGCCTAAATGAAAAATAAAAATATTAAAGAAAACACTCAACTAAGAGAAAAAATGTGTTAATAGACCAAATAAATAGGGCATGTACTATTTACAAATTAACCCAAACATGCATTAACAGCAAATGTCATAATAAAAAACAAATAAATGTACCAATAAAAATTGAAAATGTAAAACGAAAAAAATAAAACAAACCTTTCGAAATAAATTAGAGAACGTAAATTAAAAGTCAATCAAAACAAATATAAAATTTTGTAAGTTAATTTCACACAATATAAATGTCACTAGAACTATTTAAATGAACCATCAAACTATTTTGTGAGTGAATGTTTACTTGCAGGATAATGTGGTATCTAGTGCCATCTAGGCTAAACCTTTGGAACTAATAACAAAGATTAGTAGGTGTTATAAATACCATTGACAAAAAATACTGTATATAATAATATAATATGTATTCTTTGCCATTGACAAGATCCTCGTCTGTACAACAAATATGAGTTTTTATTTCATTTTTTTTCAATGGTTTGTGAATCGATTTTGCCACTTCGATTTCGTTTTTGACTGAATAACTACAGAGTAAATATAATTTTTACCATAGAGCATCCGTTTTGAAATCAATTTTTAAAAACTGACTTTGAATTGAAACATAGGCTTAAGGGTATCCAATTGATCAGAAATCATCAATTAGAAAAATTGAAAATTCGGTTCATTGTTTGCTTCTTTTTGCGTTCGCTAGATGGCACTAGTAATTTTTACTTCATAACTACATATGACAACACTAGACAACACAAGAGATTAGTAGAGAAATCGTCACGCAATGCTAACAGATTGGAGCATTTTCGAGAGCGGCCAAAATTGGAAGCATGTTGCCATTGCTAGTCGCACTCGAAAGGATTTTACATAAGAGCTTCTCCTTCTACTAACAACCAATCAAGGCGCTTGTTGTCAGTAGTTCTCTGTTATTCTAATATATTGTACGCATAAGAGGGCTCTTGTCATTCTTACCATGTGTGGGAAAGAAGCTATTGGCAACATAGAAATATACATAAGAGGAACAGAGACAGTCTTATGTGATATTTTCAATATGTTGCCAAACGTCATGTAATACTTGGCATAATCGTGTCTTTTTCCCGCAATGGTAACATACAGGAAATATATATAAGAAAAAGAGACATTCTTATACGATATTTTCTATATGTTGTTAACAATTTTTTTCTATTCATGTAATTGAATAGAAAATTTTTTATTTTTTTTTATTCATGTAATTGTAATAATATATTCAATTGCCTTTTTTTCAAATAAAATAAAAAACAAAATACTAAATTTAAAGAAATTTTAACTTTTGCTATAATGCATTTTTTCAATTTTTAGCGAATTTGCTCCAAAGTAAATCAGCTATTGTTTTTGCACCAATGTTGTGGAAAATCATGTTTGGTACAATTAATTACCTAATTATTTTTCTCACACCCTAATGTTTACGGAGAGATTTACAATTTTAACTTTCAATATTAAATTGTAAATATTTCTGTACATATTATTGTAACAGAAAAAATGATAAGAAACAAAATTACATTAAAAATTAGTACCTACAACTTTCATTAGGTGACGCAAAATTGTGGTTAATCAACACGAAGCATTAACGCTAAGCGTCAAAAAACGATCGTGTTGTATAACTAACGCTGCCAAACCAACGCTTCGCGTTATCACCACTTCGCGTTGACTAACGCTTCACGTCGCCTAACGCTTCACATTCACTAACTTTTCGCATTAACCAACGCTTCGCGTTTGCTGACTTACGCTACGCTTTGAGTTTACCAACGCTTTGCGTTGACTTGCTTACACTTCGCGATAACTTCCTCTTCGCGTATAAATAGGATTGAAGTAAGCAAGTAACTAGTTTTAATTCGACGTTTTATTTAATATCTGATTCAATAATTTATTTGCATTTTTACAATTCTAACTTTACAGGTTACTATTTAATTATTAGATATTTTATTATTATTATTTTTTTATTGTTATGTATAATTCTTTTGCTAATTTTTAACTATCACTTCAACTTCAACTAATTCCTTATTGAAAAATTGAAATTACTTATCATTTATAATGCTACATAAATGCGTAATGTTTTTCAATTAAAACTCGCGCCTTATACTCTCTCCACTGTTTCCGACATAGAAGCGACACTACTGACATCTTATATTTGTCAATTATTTGTTTACATGGAGTTCGATATCTTTGTGTAGTATCAGGTAGTATCCATGCTCTCTACAATAAATAATTTCATAGAGATTAAATATCTCTAAAAATAATAGGATAGTGGAGGTCAGTGAAAAATAATATGAACGAATAAACCATAGACACTAAACAAGGATACATAACTCCATGTAAACAAAAAAATTGGCAAAAATAAGATGTCAGTAGTGTTCCTTCGGCACCGAAAACAGAACAGAGAGTATAAGGCGCGAGTTTTAATTGAAAAACATTACGCATTTATAGTATTATAAAAATTATTTCTAGCCAAAGTATTTTTCCAATAAAATATTTTTTTAAATAAATGATAAGTAATTTCAATTTTTCAATAAGAAATTAGTTGAAGTTGAAGTGATAGTTAAAATTCGCAGAATAATTACATAAAAATAAAAAAAAAACAAATAAAAATCAAATAATTAAATAGTAACCTGTAATGTTGGATTTGTAAATATGAAAATAAATTATTAATTTTGGAATATTTATACCTACTCGCTTTTGGTACTTTAAAAAGTCCTCGTTTTTTAAACCCAATTGATCCCGTTGCTTATTGTCACAAACACTACCACTTTTACAATTGTCTACTGCACATACTCTTCCCATTTTAAATGTTTTTTAAACAGTTTTTTAATTAATAAATTTTTTTAAACAAATTTCATACTTCATTTCTATTTACTATACCGTAGGTTTAGTTTACATCTTCGAATAGCAGATCTCCCACGAGTATGAGAGAGTACATATGTATACATTAAGACCTCCTTCTCATACACATTGCTTAATGTATACATATGTACTCTCTCATACTCGTGGGAGATCTGCTATGCGAAGATGTAAACCAAACGTACGGTATTTCACTTCGGTACGGATGAGTTCCTATCAACAACTAGCGACCCTAGTGGCATAAAAAGTAAATATAACTTCTACCATTTCGTTACCATATTTTGTCAATTTTCCCGTTTGAGTTAGATCTCCTTTATATAGTCTCCATGGAATAAACTGTTGTCATACAAATGTGTGTGTTCGGCCGAACTCAGAAGTAAGAAATCTTAGTAAGATGTTCTGAGCATCTGAGTCAGCCAGTTTCGGCCAGGACACACTTTCTTTTGCTTCTTAATCAGTGTTGCCAGATATCTCGTTTAACAGTAGATCTACTGCTTTGTTAGTATATCTACCTTTTTTTTTGAATAAATAAAAAAATTTTTGAATTTGTGTCATTTTTTTCAATATTTTATAATAATAATAAATTTAAAACTCCCCAGTCGTGCAAATACAAAATCAGTCATACAGAACATATTCCATTATTTGAAATAATAGAATATGGTTCTGTAATTACTTTAAGGTATTATTTTATAATGGGATTTTAAACAATAAGTATATGACAAATAAAAAGAATTAATATTATTTAATATTTGAAGAAAAAAAATTCTATAATATATTAAATACTAATGTAATATAATTTTAATTATTCTGAATAAAAGTATTTATTTCAAACTATTTAAATTGGAATTTTCACTTTTTGAATCTACCTCTGTATTTTGGTAGATCTACCGTTTCTCAAGAAATCGGACTCGCGACACTGATCATAACCTATTTGTTTATGTATCAAATTCAGAACATTTCTCATGTGTTGACAATTTTTATTATTGTAATAGGTGAGATAAAAATTTAATAAAATGGATAATTTTATAAGGAGTATTTTAATGGAGGAACTTCAATATGACCCAGCCGATTTCTTAAAAAGCGGTAGATTCAAAAAGTGAAAATTCCAATTTAAATAGTTTGAAATAAATACTTTTATTCAGAATAAGTAAAATTATATTACATTAGCATTTAATATATTATAGAATTTATTTTCTTCAAATATTAAATAATATTAATTCTTTTTATTTGTCATATATTGCATTACTTATTGTTTAAAATCCCATTATAAAATAATACCTTAAAGTAATTACAGAACCATATTCCATTATTTCAAATAATGGAATATGGTCTGTAATGACTGATTTTGTATTTGTACGACTGGGGAGTTTTAAATTTATTATAAAATGACACAAATTCAAAATTTTTTTATTTATTCAAAAAATTAAAAGAAACGGTAGAACGGTAGAAATACTAAAAAAGCGGTAGATCTACCGTTAAACGGGATATCTGGCAACACTGCCCGTGACGTAGAAACTAAGAAAAATGGCGGCATAAGAAAAGTTTCTTATTAAGCATAAAGTGTCCCGGCCGACGACTAAGATAATCTGACTATCTTACTAAGATTACTTCGGCCGAACACGACCAATAATGTCAGTATATATTTTAAAAAAACACTGACCTCTACTATATGGACTAACTATCCCATGTTATAAAAATGGCCCAATTTTTCGTATACTAGAGCCATCTATCTGTACAGCAGAAATAAATCAACTATGAATATATTTAAATTATATGAGTCATATATATTAGGCGCTAAATATGAAACTTTTATTTCAATAAATATTTAAGATTGAAACTTTTATTTTGTGTAAAAATAAAACAAATGAATGTATCATATTAAATTTGTCAAAGTTATTTGATTTTATGATTCAGAAATATTTGTCAAATTCGTTTGATTTTCATAATTAAATAGTTCGTGAAAGTGTTTTTTCTTTTAAAATAAAGTTATTAAATAATTTTGAGACAATGTGTATTTTGTAAAATAGGAGATCCGAATGTAGAGGAGATATCTTTATTGAAGTAAGTATTGCATAATTATTATTAAATAGAATTATTGTTATAATTATTAATGCGTGATTCGAGATTATAATTATTATTAATACGTGTAATTATTCGAATTATTAATTAAATAGGTTCCCAAATGATGAAATAATTCTGCAACTTTCGATCAAAAATATGAGGAAAGCCAACTAAATGGCAATACTTTATGTTCAAGGCATTTTTCAAGGCAGTTTTATCATTTTAGAAGTGGACGTATCTTTTTACGAAAAGTAAGTATTCCAACAATATTTGATCCACTTACGGAGAATGCTACTTTATCCAGTAGTTATCGTCAAATATTGTATAAGGATGATAATAACAATTATCAAAAATTTAGTTGTCTATAATTTTAATGCCTAGGTACAGCTCATTGAAATTGAATAATATCATATATATAACATTTTTTATACATAATATTTTTTTAGAACCGAAATTACAATCACTGGAAAACACCACGCAGGTAAACGACGCAGCTATGAGTAGCTCTGATAATCTATCTGCGACTTTATCTTAGGCTACTCCAGTAACAAATAGTCAAAAATTTGTGAACATTTCAACTCCAAAGTCTACGTCAAGCGTGTAACCGCAGCGAAATGGTGCGTGTCATAAAGAAAATACTTAAAATGTATATTTTTGTAAACTTTTTCAAAACTATTTGGATAACAATTACAACTTTTAGATTATACATTGATTTGTATTAATTTTTTGATTTCAACGAATGTTTGATTGTAAACGTGAGTCAATTCATGTTACACAAAGTGATATGTTTTCACATATCTTTGCGAAATAGTAAAATTATTTTTATACGTCCATGTATACGGATGTCACTGTTGAAGTGGTCAGTATTTTCCATGCATACGGACATTACGCGTAATTATTTTTACTTGCGAAACACATTTAGTTTGTGCAATTCGTCTGTTATTGCGTATTCAAAAACGTGTAGAGATCATAGTTATTATTTTCGCCATTAGCGGCAGCGCGAATCTACCCGTACGGAATTATTATTATTATTACATATTAAAATCAACGGTCATCTTACAAATAAAAATTGTAAATATAAAAATTATTTAATTTTATAAATGTGAAAAAATGGGACGATGTTGTACAGTGAATAGCATAGATATACTCTTATATATCTATGAGTGAAAGATTGTTTAAGGTTAGGAAGCGTGTCTGCATTTACGAAAGGGATATGATCTGTAATTACCGGTTTTGTTATCTTCTTTCTTTATCTAATATATGTCAGTTATTGTTAACATATATTTGTATATTATTATTATTAATTGCAAAATTATCACTATGATTCTTCATCTTTTAATTTATTGCAGATTATTAAGAATTCTCTATTATTATTTATTTAATTATTATACTTGATAATCGAAAACAATTTTTTATTATCTATAAAACTATGATTTCTTATAAACTGAATGTGAAAGTGATTTCTTGGCGCCTACATTTAAACATTTAAATTCCGTGCACCACTGATACCAGTGACCCGTACTGATAAAAGATAGTCACACCAATTCATGGACGTTTATTTAACATTACGTTCGATCTCCTAATATATCTATTCTTCATGGTGTATGCATTATATAAATGCATGCGCGCGCATTGTTTGTGATTTATTAATTGTTACTAGCCAGTATTATATTTCGTATATATATTATCCGATCAAAAACATAAATGTAAGAAAAGGCCGAGTTTTCGGGCAAATCCTTTATGTAATAGTTCCTTCTTAAAAAGTGATGATATGAGAGTAAAGACCGAGCTATTTACAAAGTAAATAGCTCTAATAGTTGCTTCTTAAAAAGTGATGATATGGAAGAAAGACCGAGCTATTTACAAAGTAAATAGCTCTAGACTTCCTTCAATAGTTGCTCCTTAAAAGTGATTATATGGAAGAAAGCACCAAGCTATTTACAAAGTAAATAGCTCTAGACTTCATATAATATTTGCTCCTTAAAAAGTGATGATATGGAAGAAAGGACCGAGCTATTTAAAATAAATAGTTCGGTGCTTTCTTCCATATAATCACTTTTTAAGGAGCAACTATTGTATGAAGTCTAGAGCTATTTACTTTGTAAATAGCTCGGTCCTTACTCTCATATCATCACTTTTTAAGAAGGAACTATTACATTAAGGATTTGCCCGAAAACTAGGCCCTTTCTTACATTTATGTTTTTGATCGGATATCACTCCTTTTTGAAAGGTTTAAATATACGAAGCCGAAGGCTTCGCAAGCACTTTTCCGCTTCGCACTTTTGTTACGCTTCGCTTGTGATGATATCCCATTAAAGAGCCAAGCTATGTACAAAGTAAATAGCTCGGTAAACTATTAACTAAAAAAATTAATGAGGGGTTGATTGATTAAATGTAAGAAAAAATTTGGTTGAAATTTATTTCGTAAGTTTTCCCTTAGTTACCCCTATTTACTTTGTAAATAGCTCGGTGCTTTCTTCCATATAATCACTTTTTAAGGAGCAACTATATTGTATGAAGTCTAGAGCTATTTACTTTGTAAATAGCTCGGTCCTTTCTTCCATATCATCACTTTTTAAGAAGCAACTATTATTTGAAGTCTAGAGCTATTTAATTTGTAAATAGCTCGGTCCTTACTCTCATATCATCACTTTTTAAGAAGAAAATATTACATTAAGGATTTGCCCGAAAACTAGGCCCTATTTTACATTTATGTTTTTGATCGGATATCACTTTTCGAAAGTCTTAAATATACGAAGCCGAAGGCTTCGCACAAAACGCTACGCGTTTTGTTACGCTTCGCTTGTGATGATATCCCATTAAAGAGTCGTGCTATTTACAAAGTAAATAGCTCGGTAAACTATTTACTAAAAAAATTAATGAGGGGTAAATTGATTAAATGTAAGAAAAAATTTGGTTGAAATTTATTTCGTAAGTTTTCCCTTAGTATGTTTTTAAAATTTTATACAACGCGGCAAGTTATTCTTTCTGTTGATTTCAAATATTTTAAAACTTGCCGCGTTATAAAATTTTAAAAACATACTAAGGGAAAACTTACGAAATAAATGTAAACCAAATTTTTTCTTACATTTAATCAATTTACCCCTCATTAATTTTTTTAGTAAATAGTTTACCGAGCTATTTACTTTGACACAACCAGCCACTGGTTGTGTCAAGAAACCACATAGATATCGTCCTGGTACAGTAGTTTTGCAGGAAACTCGCTCTGCTCGCAAGGGGGTGCCCCCCTTGATCCGTTGGCTCCGCGTCATAGAAAATAGCATTACATGAATTGTAAAAAAAGTTGAAAAATATACTCACCAAAAAGTACTCACCATTAGAGAATTAAGGGTGGGGGGAATATTTTTGGAATCGGAATTTTTATGGGGGGAATTTTTAGGGTTTTTTTAGGGGGATAATTTAGGCGGGGGGGTCGGTATGGGGGGTTTGGGTGGACTGCGTATAGATAGGTCTCACATAACGATTTTCATGGGGTAGCTATGAAAAAAATTAGGTTTTTTGAATTAACTTGTTAATTTCCAGTTATTCTGCGTTGAATGCAAAAACACTGTAAAGTCGTAAATGGGTGATTTTTGTGGGCGTTTTTTTCATTTTCCATTATCGAATAACCCCATTAGTTTGAAGAAATTCTCCACCAAATTCAAAAAACCCCATCTTTCTACCATGAATAGAAGTTAAAAGAGTAGTTTAGGGGGTTGTTTTCCCATTTTTTTAGGGGGTGGTAATGAAAAATTTTAAGTTTTTCTAATAACCTTCTTAATTTGTAGCTATTTAGCGTAATAAATTAAATTTTATTAATTTTTTAAATTTTATAACCCGGCAAGTTATTTTTTCTGTTGATTTCAAATATTTTAAAACTTGCCGCGTTATAAAATTTTAAATTTTAAAATTTGAAAAACATACTAAAGAAAACTTACGAAATAAATTTCAACTAAATCTTTTTTTCCTTTTTACTTTGCACTTATATTCCTACATTTTAGTTTTAACTATTTACTTTATTAATAGCTCGGCTCTTTAATTGGGATATCATCACTTTTTAAGGAGCAACTATTATATGAAGTATCTCCCCGAAAACTCGGCCCTTTTTTACATTTATGTTTTTGATCGGATATATTATCTCTATGAATTGAATAGCATCTAATCTGCATAGCCTGAAGAAATAGTGACTTTAAATATAATCAACAAAAAATTTTGAATTTAAAGAAAATGCTAAGCTTGAAAAATAATTGATTACAGAACTAATTATTAAAGATGAAACTTTTAAAGGAACATGAAATAATTATACAGACGAAACATTTAATGAAAATGTAAAAATTGAACATGAACAAATTGTAGCAGAAATATTTAATGAAAATGTTATAATGGAATATGAACAAATTATAGAAGAAATACTTAACGAAAATGTTAAAATGAAACATGAAAATGAAAACATTAAACTTGAAAAATAATTAAATACAGAAATCATTATGAAGGATGAAACATTCGATGAAAATATTTCGGAACATCAACAAATTCATACTGTAAAAAAATGTTCTACAGGCGATGTTTGTAAGTCATTTAATACGACATAAACTTATTCACACTGGAGAAAAACCATTTCCATGTGATTGTTGTGATAAAAACATTTAGTCAGCAAAGCAGTTTAACTCGACAAACAATTTAACTCAATATTTGAGACAAACGCATTCGTAAAAATAATGAATAGAAAACGAACGATATTGAGGCGTTATGTCTGCGCAGTTTGCATTCTTGGAAACTGGAAGGTTATGGGTTCGAATCCCGACATCGGCAATTTCTCAATTAAATTATATAAAAAAAGTGGGCGGTTAATTGACTAAACTGTCGGCGTATGGACAAGAACGAAGTAACCGGCTATGCTTGAGAAGGTTTTCTGCAGTTTCCTTCACGAACTCCAGATGAATATCGGCATAGTTTCCATCAGAGTCGGTTGCAGCCGCATATCCTACTAATTCCTAGACTACTCACAAATTCCTTCCACTCCACTCACATCCTCACATCCTTGGCATCACAATGGACCTTATGGTCGAAGTGTAACCCGTCCAGGGCAGTCTCTACAATCTATCTATCCAGTTCAAGAGAAAATACATGCTGTAACAATATTGCGTTTAACCCTTTCATTTGATACCCATATCGTAGGGGTTAATGTGGAAATTATAAATCGCTATTTTGCGGCGGCTGCCATATTGGGTTTAGAATGACGTTACTTTACTTATGTGTTTCGCTCATCAAGTCCTTTCATTTGATACCCATATCATAGGGGTTAATGTGGAAATTATAAATCGCTATTTTGGGGCGGCCGACCGTCAATATCTCAGTAAATATTAGAGAAACAGAAAATATGATATGGAACTTAATTATAGTAAAACTAATTTTCTACAACTTTACTTTTTATGTGTTTCTCGATTTTTTAAATTTTAAGAGAAATATACCAAATTTTGTGTTTACCCTTCCCTCTTAACTCCCTCCCCCTTTCCTCTTGTCGATTCCGGTCATGCTTACATAAAAATGCATTGTCATCGGAAGTGAACCAAAAATATATATTTTAGTTTCAACTTATTCATCGTTAAATGCAAAAAACTGTATCTTTCTAAAATGTCTGGAAATGGTTTAAAATTAAACACTTAAATGTAATTTTTGGTTTTCAAAAATCATTCAAAACACTCAAAAGTGATATGTTGCTAAATATTAACTATATATATAGAAGTACTAATAAAAACTTTTCAATAAACTCTCAAAAGTGATGTGTGGCTAGATTGACTATATATATAGAAGTATGGACCAATCATAGAGCAGCAAATATCTCTTATGCATTTATTATGTTAATTTTATCAAAACAAAAATTTTCTATTTCCCGATATAAATTTCGTTGTTTCATAATTTTCCTTTCGGTGTGGGCACTATATCTAACTGTATGCCAAATATCAACTTTTAACGACTTATGGTCTAGGCCCTGTAATTATGATACTGTTTACCAAGAATTGGGGGTGTGACCATATTTTTTAGGTTTTTGAACAAAAATAACTTTTTAACTGTTTATTCTATAACGGTGATTGAAAAAACAGTCTCTTATAATTCCCTAAATAGTATATACTCGCTCTGCTCGCAAGGGGGTATCCCCTTGACTTCTTGGCTCCGTGTCACAGAAAATAACTTACCAAAAAGTACTTACCATTAGAGAATTAATGGTTGGAGAGGGGGCAGGTTTTTTGCGGGAGAATTTTTTTTGAAACATTTTATTGGGAGCGGAATTTGTTTGGGGGATTGATTTGAGGGGGGGGGGGACTGCGTATAGATAGGTATCACATTAACATTTTCAAGGGGTAGCGATGAAAAAAATTAAGTTTTTCTAATTAACCTGTTAATTTTCAGTTATTCTGCGTTGAATGAAAAAAACGGCATCTTTCTAGCATATAAACTAGTAAATAGAAAGTTTTTGGGGGAGTTTATTTCATTTTCAAGGGGATGGCGATGGAAAAATTTAAGTTTATTGAATAACCTCATTAGTTTGAAGAAACTCTCCAACAAATACAAAAAAAACCCATCTTTCTTGCATGAATTGAAGCTAAGAGGGTAGCTTAGGGAATGTTTTTCCCATTTTTTTGCGGGAAGCGATGAAAAATTTTAAGTTTTTCCAATAACCTTCTTAATTTGTAGCTATTTAGAGTCGAATGCAAAAACCGCATCTTTCTAGCATGTATAGAAGATTAAGAATAGTTTTGGGGGTGTTTATCCCATTTGCGAAGGATAGAGATGGAAAAATATGTATATAAATATATATTCTGTCATTTTGAACCTGTTCCACGTCGAATGGAAAAAACCCGATCTTTCTATCATGAATAGAAGTGAAAAGGGCAGTTTTAAGGATGTTATTCCCATTTTCGGGGGGCGTTGCGATGTAGGTAATGAAATTTGTCAAAGTTTTCTGTTAATTTGACTTTATTTCGGGTCGTGTGGTGAAAATTCCATCTTTCTAGCATGTATAGAACAGAAAAACGTAATATTGGGGGAAGTTTTTCGGATTTTCCGGGGGGTTGCAATAAAAAAATTGAAGTTTTCTGATTTTTCCCGTCGCTTTCAAGCAATTTAGAAGTGAAGCAAGTTAGCATGTCTAGAAGTGCCTTAGAGTTTGTATAGATCAGTCAGTCAGCTTCACTTTTAGCTTTATAGTATAGTAGATTCGAAAAATCACCACTGTAACTCTTTTCGTTCAGAAGTTATTTCAGGGTTAAATCTAGTCTAATATAAGCTGTAGTAAGATCACGGTAACGTACACAGACAAAAACCACTTAGGCCCAGTTTTTTTAAGGATAAACCTAGTTAGTTAACCCGCGTGGTTTAAGTTAAGTTCCCCCACCTAGATCCCGAAAATAGTAGCGTTGATCAGAAGAATAATAATATATTATATTAATATATTATTATATTTTATTATTATCATATATATTCTTATAAGATCTGAATAATAATTTATTATATATTATCATATATATTATTATCATAACCTCAAATATTTCAATTCAAAGTGTTAAATATTTTATGCAGTGATATCAAGTTATTAACAAAGAGTGATTTTTGTGTAATTGTCTCTAAAATTGTGAAGATTGCAACGTTATTGACACGTGCACAATATGTCATCAGGGGAAGGGACTCGAAGTGGGGGAACTTAACTTAAACCACGCGAGTTAACTAACTAGGCTTATCCTTAAAAAAACTGGGCCTTAAACTTTCCGTCGCACTACCGTGCTCTACTATTAATGTGTGTGTTCGGCCGAACTAAGAAGTAAGAAATCTTAGTAAGATAGTCAGAATAAATATAATTTTGTTCTGAGCATCTTAGTCAGCGAGATTCGGCCTGGACACATTTTCTTTTGCTTCTTAATCAGTGTTGCCAGATATCCCGTTTAATAGTAGATCTACTGCTTTGTTAGTATATCTACCTTTTTTTTGAATAAATAAAAAAAATTTTGAATTTGTGTCATTTTTTTCAATTTTTTATAATAATAATAAATTTAAAACTCCAAAGTCGTACAAATACAAAATCAATCATTACAGACCATATTCCATTATTTGAAATAATAGAATATGGTTTTGTAATTACTTTAAGGTATTATTTTATAATGGGTTTTTAAACAATAAGTAATGCAATATATGATAAATAAAAAGAATTAATATTATTTAATATTTGAAGAAAAAAAATTCTATAATATATTAAATACTAATTTAATACAATTTTAATTATTCTACGTATTTATTTCAAACTATTTAAATTGGAATTTTCACTTTTTGAATCTACCGCTGTATTTTGGTGGATCTACTGCTTTTTAAGAAATCGGACTGGCGACACTGATCATAACTTATTTGTTTATGTATCAAATTCAGAACATTTCTCATGTGTTGACAATTTTTATTATTGTAATAAGTGAGATAAAAATTTAATAAAATGGATAATTTTATAAGGAGTATTTTAATGGAGGAACTTCTATATGACCCAGCCGATTTCTTAAAAAGCGGAAGATTAAGAAAAAAGCGGTAGATTCAAAAAGTGAAAATTCCAATTTAAATAGTTTGAAATAAAACTTTTTGTTCAGAATAGTTAAAATTATATTACATTAGTAATTAATATATTATAGAATTTTTTTTCTTCAAATATTAAATAATATTAATTCTTTGTATTTATCATATATTGCATTACTTATAAAATAATACCTTAAAGTAATTACAGAACCATATTCCATTATTTCAAATAATGGAATATGGTCTGTAATGACTGATTTTGTATTTGTACGACTGGGGAGTTTTAAATTATTATTATAAAAAATTGAAAAAAATGACACAAATTCAAAAATTTTTTTATTTACTCAAAAAATTTCAAAAAAACGGTAGAAATATTAAAAAAGCGGTAGATCTACCGTTTAATGGGATGTCTATCAACACTGCCCGTGACGTAGATACTAAGTAAAATGGCGGCATAAGAAAAGTTTCTTAGTAAGCATAAAGTGTCCCGGCCGACGACTAAGTAAGATAATCTGACTATCTTACTAAGATTACTAACTTCTTAGTTCGGCCGACCACCCATTCACTAACTAACCTCTATATAACTGGACAGCATCCTTATGGGCATGAAGAATAGATATATTAGGAGAGCGAACGTAATGTTAAAAAAACGGTCAAGAATTGGTGTAACTATCTTTTATCAGTAGGGGTCACTGGTCTCAGTGCCATATTTCATTCAGTTAATAAGAAGTCTTAGTTTTATAGATAATAAAAAATTGTTTTCGATTATCAAGTAATAATTAAATAAATATTAATAATAGAGAATTCTTAATAATCTGCAATAAATTAAAAGATGAAGAATCATAGTGATAATTGCAATTAATAATAATATACAAATATATGTTTACAATACTAACATATATTAGATAAAGAAAGAAGATAGCAAAACCGGTAAGTACAGACCATATTCCTTTCGTAAATGCAGACACGCATTCCTAACCTTAAACAACCTTCCACTCATAGATATATAACAGTATATCTATGCTTTCCCTGTACAACATCGTCGCATTTTTTCACATTTATAAAATTGAATAATTTTTATACTTACAATTTTTATTTGTAAGATGCGATAACCGTTGATTTTAATATGTAATAATAATAATAATTCCGTACGGGTATATTCGCACTGCCGCTACACGTTTTTGAGGACGAAAAAACAGACGAATTGCCTATGTCGTTCAATCTCCTATTTATGTATTCTTCATGGTCTATACAGTTATCAATTTATGTGTCTAGAGCACGGTAGTGCGACAGCCGAGTTTAAGGGGTTTTTGCCTTCGCACTTACAGTACTATTACTAACGAAACATCAGAACAGATTTGACCCCGAAATATCTTCTGAACAAAACGAGCAATAGTGCTGAATTTTCGAATTATAAGAGACTGTTTTTTCAATCACCGTTAAGAAATAAACGGTTAAAAAATTATTACGGTTCAAAAACCGTAAAATAGCGGGTACGCCCACAATTTTCATTAGATAGGATAAAAACGTAGGGCCTATACCTATTTGGCATATAGTCAGGTCTAGTACCCAAGGTACAGGGAAAATTATGAAATCACGAAATTTATATCGGGAAATGGGAAACCTTTCGCATTTTTGTTTTGATAAAATTAACATAGGAAATATTGCTGTTCTATGATTGTAGTAGTAGTAGAATAAGTATATTTTAGCATCAATATTTTACATAACTTGTAGTACAACACATCTTAAAGTATAGTTCCTAGCCTATGCTTTACCTATAATATATCATCTTATTAAATTATATTCTTCGAGATTATAGAATCGTTTTAACATCGTTTAGAAATGGGAAAAATTTAATACAAAAACCATTGACATAAAACTTAACCTAGGTTGGATGGATAAGCCATCCCTAAAACTAAACTTAAATAGAAATACGAAAAGAAAAGAAAATATGTACAATTTAGAAAACAACAGAATTAGTTGTAATCGAGATCATGTGGCATGCGGAATCTTTTCCGGAAGAGCAGCGTATTCGGGTCAAATTGACCCAGTACGTTGATTTCCGGGAAAGGATTTTCGCGGGAAGATTGGAAAAAGGTAGTTTGGATAAATTTACGGATAGTGGGATGTCCAGTTTCAACGTGGAGAGCTTCAGACGGATATCTCAGGGGTTTTTTCGAAATCGTCCGAAGACAACGATTTTGAAATTTTTGCATTTTCGCAAGGTGCGAAGGAGCAACGTTTGACCATATTGGGGCTGCGTACGTGAGTACGGGCCGGATACATGACTTGTAAAGTCGATGTTTTAAACGTTCGTCCAGCTTGCTCTTGGTGTTGAGTAACGGGTATAGTCCTGCAAAGGATGCGTTTCCAAGGGCAAGACGCTTTTTGGCGGCTTGTGCCCAATTCAACTGCCTTTGAAGAGTTATTCCTAGATACTCAACACTTTGAGATTGCCGGATTTCAGTGTTAAACATCTTCAATTCAAGTGGGTAGGAGGAAAATTTATTCCTTCTAGTAAACAAAACGGACTGAGTCTTCGTGGGATTTATCTTGATTTTCCATAGCTTGAAATAGTTTTCAAGCCTGGATAGATGGGTTTGGAGGCAACTCGAAATAGCTTTCGGTTGCCAAGAAGAGCAATAGATTGCCGTATCGTCGGCGAAGAGGGCTGCTTCAGTAGCAGGATCCTTCGGGATATCGTTGATATAATATAAAAAGAGCCGGGGTCCAAGCAGGGAGCCTTGAGGGACACCAGCTTTGACACGGTATTGGTTCGATTTGCTTTGTTGGATATGAATTTGGGATTTTCTGTTTGATAAATATGAAATCAGGAATTTCAGGATATAGGTTGGTATATCGAGTTTGGATAGTTTATGGATAAGTCCATCGTGCCAAACCGTATCGAAGGCTTTTTCGATGTCCAAGAGGACCATGTCTGTGGATTTATTTCAGTTAAATCCGGTAGCAATGTGGTCAGTGAGTCGGTGAAGCTGACTCACTGTTGAATGGTTTGACCTGAAACCAAACTGTTGGGGGATAAGCTGTCTGTGGATATCTTCATGCGACTGCAGCCGGTTCAAAACTACTTTCTCCATGACCTTGCTGAGAGATGGCAGCAAGCTGATAGGTCGGTAGCTTGAAGGTGACTTAAGTTGCTTCCCCGGCTTCGGAAGCGCTAAAACTTTAGCGGATTTCCAGAGGTCAGGGAAATAACCAAGTCTCAGGCACGCAGTATAGATATAACTGAGCTGCACTACCGTCTTTCGAGGAAGATAGCGGAGCACAACATTAGTTACACCATCATCACCAGGGGCCTTCCTACACTTAAGTTTTCTTAAGATGTTTGAAACCTCACGGGGTGACACGCATTCGACATCGATGGGGTTAATGACGGAAGAACGAACATTTTCCAAGGATCCGGACACCAGGCGGGCCGTTTCTTCGTCGTGATATTCGTCGCCATCAGTTAAGCTGTGCGCCTTAGAGAAGGTGTCAGCAAGAAGTTGGGCTTTGTCAGAATCTGAGTAAAGGTACCCATTTTCTGACGAGAGAGGGGGCAGTCTGTTGGAACGTTTACGCAAACATTTTGCAATTTTCCATACATTATTGTCACGAGTGGTCAGAGCCGAAATCCTCTCGTCCCACATTTCATCTCTGGTGCGCGTGACTTTTGCTCGAATATCAGCTGACATTCGCTTCATGGCGTCATGAAGCTCCGGCAGCCTAAGTCTTTGCCAAAATTTGCGTAATTTGTTCCGAGTCCGTATAAGTCGTAGTGTGTCATCATCTATGTTAAGTCGATAGCCGAAGGTTCTGGCTTTCCTAGGAATAGATTTTTCGGTAGCAACTACGATGTTTCTCGTGAGTTTACTAACCTCCAAGTCTATTTGGTTAACGGATTTGATCTGTGGAGTGATCAAGGTTTCGACGTTGAGATACTCTTTGAAAAGTTTCCAGTCTGCCTTCTCAAAGCTCAACTGGGTTTGCAAAGTTGCAGCGCCCCTCATTTCACCCAAAGTGAAACTGATGGGGCGGTGGTCGCTTTGCAGATCCAAGTGAACATCTAGATCCGACATGAGGTCGCAATTCTTTAATAGTGCTAAGTCGATGATTTGCGGCGGGCGCCGAGCAGCGTCTTGGTAGTAGGTGGGTTCCTCCGGATACGCTACAATGAAGTTACGTTTGAGAGAATGCGCAAAGAGGGCGCTTCCGTTGGAATTGTTAGACATACAGTTCCAAGATATGTGACGCGCATTGAAATCACCCATGATCATGACGCGATCATGAGTTCTCATAATGCGATCAATATCCACTCCCTGTAAGAGTCTATTAGGAGGGTTATATAAAGACGTAACTTTATAATTACCACAATTGGCCGAGATAAGAATAGAGATGGCTTCAAGGCTGCCGTCTTCGGGAGGCAATAAAGAATGTTTGACGTCGTGTCGAACAAGAAGAGCGACTCCACCGCCATTTCTGGTGGCTCGATCGCGGCGGTAGGTATAGAATCCAGGGATTCTAAATTTCTTATCCGGCTTTAACCATGTTTCGCTGATGGCTGCAACATGGATCTGCTGCTGTTGGAGGAATGAGTGAAGCTCGGGATGTTTGTGCAGGAGACTTTGGGAGTTCCATTGCAAAAATCGGATTTGGGACCTAGAATTTGAAGGATGGAATGCCATTTTCGAATAATTGAGCAGTCATCTGGAAAAACTTGAGAAGTTTTTCGGAATTCGATGTGCAAGATTTCCATGCAACTTCCACGTCGATCCTGAGTTTCAGGAGTTCCATGAAGTCGAGTTCTGGTTTCGGACTTTCGCTCTTCTCCAATGGAGACGGACAGAGTGGAGAGTCTAAGATTGACTCAAAAAATGGGTTGGTTGGAGAAATTGGGGCAGTGGACAGGATCTCAATTACCTCGTTTTCTGATGGCTTCCTGGTTGTCCACGGGTTCACTTTTGGAGGTGGTGCTGGAACAAACTTCATTCTTGGTGCTGGTACTGGAGTCATCCGCTGCGCTGGGAGGCCTCTGCTAGGGGCGTTGCCGTCTTTTGCATGACGGAGGGCCGGGAAATCCTTGACCTGGAATGATGGTGGTAGGCGGCGTTGCGCCTCGCCCTGAGCGGCTTTGCGCCTCGCTCCTGCTACTCGTGATGCCGTTGTTGCCACGTAATTCTTGAGTGCTGGACACTCCATGGAACTGGCCGGATGCGCAGCGCCACAATTGCAGCACTTCGCCGGCTCCGAACGCGGGACTGCGCATTCCCGTGAAGTGTGATTTCCACCGCACTTCACGCAACGCACAATTCCGCGACAGTTCCGTGAACCGTGGCCGTAGAGCTGGCATCGGTAGCACTGAACCGCACCTCGTTTATTTACGTACCTTTCGACGTTCACAGGTACCCCACCGATCCATTTAATCTTGAGGACGCTTTGCGCTTGCGTCCCCTTGGTGAATTGAACCAGACGCGAAACGCGAATGGTTTCCTCACCTGTTCGGCTGAACTACGACCTTATTGGGCTCAAGGCCGAAGTTCTTCAAAGCTTCAGCCACCATATCGTCTGAATGGTGGCGCATGGTACCATGGATTACGAATTTTGGTTCGTAATCACCCTTGGAACCATAAAAATGGTGAGGCATCTGCAAGGATTCCAATCGTTCCTTGCACTTCGTGTAATCTTGGTCCGTTTCGCAGTGGACACTAATAGTTTTAGGTCCAAACGTGAACCGGACGCTACTTTTAGCTGCCGCTTTTATTGCTTCCTCAACTTTTATCTGCCGCTTTTATTGCTTCCTCAACTTTTATGAAGCTGGTGAGGCCCATATGTACAACTATGGGCGATGGTTTTTTAGGCTTCACTTGAGTAGCTGACGCAGCTTGATCGCAAATGTCGATCAAGGTATCAAACCTGTTCGATACGTGTATCGCTGGTTTTTTCGAAGAGGTGCTATCCACCCTCCCTCGTCGTCGTTTCCTGTCATTCTTCACCTCCTGAAAGTCTGCTTCCATTGGTTCTGTTTCTGTTGGTGCTGGCATCGATGTTGTTGATGTGGCTGGCGTCGATGGTGATGATGATGATGTTGTCGGGGCTGGAGCTGCTTGGCGCATCTTCGGCCTAGGGACCATCGCCAGCTTGGCGGTGGTAGGCATAGCTAAACTTTTCTCCAATCTATAAAACAGAAGAACACATTAGTTGGTTAAATATAAAATATATAATATGCCTGAGTTATAAAATAAAAGTATTCAATGACTGATTGTACAATGACTTGATTGTACTATCAGGAAATATATTTTATTTTAAATAAAAGAAAAATTTGTTTTAAATCCTCCTACAAAATCCCCAGCAATAAAATCTATTATAAACAGATTCTATTGTCAAAGGTTATTTTATAGAGAACAAAGGACAAAAATTTCTTCCTCCCTACGTTATTTATGAATTCTTAGAACTCAGCATGCATCCAAGATAATAAAGTATTATCAATAGATACAATGAAGTGTAAAAACCCAGAAAAAACGAAAATTTTTAGTTTCCGACAATAGATAAAAATATTGTAAGAATAAAGCAGGTATGTAATCTCAGTTAAAATTTGAGAAAAATTGTTTCGATAGAGCGATGTTCACAGTGTCAACATCTAACATCGAATATTGATGTTCTATGATTGGTCCGTATATTTTATATTTATACTAGAATGTAGAACATACCACTTGTGAGAGGTGTGCTCGATTTTTTAAAACTTTGTTGCTCCACTTCCAGAAATGCTAGAAGGGTGCGGTTTTTTGCATTCGACGCGGAATTTTTGTACTTTAAATAAGAATCTTTGGGAAAATTAAATTTTCCCGATGGAACATATGGAAAATCAAAAATTAAATTTATGTGTTTAAGATTGGAAATTAAATTCCTTAATATCTCTGTACACATTATAGTTTAAGCAAAAATGATAAGGTGATGAATTGTAGCAAACTTGATTTCCTACAACTGTATTCCTTACGTATTTTTCGATTGTTCTAATATTAAGAGAGATATTTTATATTTTGTGTTTGTATATTTTTTATATGAAAACTGATCTTATGTGCATTTTATGTGAAATACAATTGCTCTAATTTGATTGTTTCAGATAAATTAGTTTTATCTGAACCAAACAATTACAGCAATTGTATTTCACATAAGATGCACATAATACAAACACAAAATATAAAATATCTCAATATTAGAACAATTTGAACACAAAAAATTACCTTTTTATTCCCAGTATATGTAAATATACATGGTATATTAAGTTTAGTCCCGACTTTGTAACGTTTGAAAACATTAATCCTTGATATAAATGCTTGTTTGTAAAATGACCCATTTCGGCTATTTCCGCATGTCCGTCCGCCTGTCTGTGGACGCAATAACCCAAGAACGAAAACAGATAAACAGCTAATTTGTGTGTGTGTGTGTTCTAGAACAAAAAAATCAGGTCAAATTCGTTAATGGGCACATTTTACTTTTAACCGAAAATCAGATCCACCATTCTTCCATTTCGATGGTGATTTTTTGGCGCCGACTCAAAATTATTTAGATATCTACATTAGTGTAGGATGTCATCTTAAATCGAATATGGCGGCCGCCGCAAATGACAATTTAAAATTTCCAAATACACCCCTATGATATGGGTGTCAAATAAATTTGCTTGATGACGTTATTCTAAATCCAATATGGCGGCCGCCGCAAATAGCGATTTATAATTTCCATATTAACCCCTATGATATGGGTATCAAATAAAAGGGCTTGATGAGTGATATATATATATATATATATATATACCCTTCAAAAAGTAGTGATATCCGATCAAAAACATAAATGTAATAAAGGGCTGAGTTCTCGGGGAGATACTTTATATAATGGTTGCTCCTTAAAAAGTGATGATATCCCAATTAAAGAGCCGAGCTATTTATAAATTAAATAGTTAAAACTAAAATGTAAGAATATAAGTGCAAAGTAAAATGAAAAGAAAATTTGGTTGAAATAATTTATTTCGTAAGTTTTCTCTTAGTATGTTTTGAAAATTTTATAACGCGGCAAGTTTTAATTTAAAATATTTGAATCAAAAGAAAACAAATTATTTGCCGCGATATAAAATTTTAAAAACATACTAAGAGAAAACTTCGAAATAAATTATTTCAACCAAATTTTTTTTTCATTTTACTTTACACTTATATTCTTACATTTTAGTTTTAACTATTTAATTTATAAATAGCTTTAATTGGGATATCATCATTTTTTAAGAAGCAACCATTATATAAAGTATCTCCCAGAAAACTCGGGCCTTTTTTACATTTATGTTTTTGATCGGATATCTACATATGTTCAAAATTATATTTTCAACTGAATTTTCATTAACTGCATATCTGGCTCTGGGCTGCGAACTGTATTATTCCACAGAATTTAGGATACTTGAAAAACAAACAAATATAAATTTACAATTGCAGGTGAATGCAAATAGTTTATTTATTGAATTTATTTTTTAATACAAAATTATTTATTAGATTAGGTATTACAATAAACATATTATTTACAAAATAATTTGAAATAGTGCTAATAATAAAGCACAATTAATTAAATAATATTCATATACAAATAATAAATAATAGTAAATATTTACAATGAACGAAATAACACATAATACTTTAAAATATGACCTAATTACAAAAAACAACAATATTTACAAAATAATTTTAAATAGTGCTAATAAGGCACAAATTAAATAATATTCATATAAAACCATAAATATGATGCCTTGGAATAATTTGCTACGATAAAATCTTATTATTTCGTCTCATCTTCATCACGTTATCACTCCATGCAGAAGGCTGTCCTCATAGACACCCTTCGTACATTGATATCACATCAGACTGTCTTGGTAACACCCCTTGAAATTATTTATTTATATTTTGAAGGTTCCACATCCATGCGATGCAGGACGGAGCTCTGCTTGACCAGGGCATCTAATAGACGAACGTACTCCTCGGCCCGGCAGACAGGCGGGCCCTGTTTCCACTCTCGACCTTCAACAGACAAAAATAGGTTTTTTTTCTCCAATAATAATAACAATAATCAGTCTTTCACAAAATGAATTAAATATTGATAATATTCGTTAAAAGAAACAACAAAGAATCGAACATTCAAAAGTCATGAAATAAAGAAATAGATCTAATAAATTAAATTAAATCTGGATCACAAATTCTTAAAGAATTATTTTTCCATTTAGAAATATATAGCCTTACAGTAGTAAAATACGTTAATAAAAATGGAAAATTATTGATGAGCCCAGATGATTTGCCTCGTTAGGAAGTGACTGTTTTATGTTAAACCACACATCCGAATTTCGATATAATGTTTCAGGACTTGTTTAATTAGCATATAACAATGATCTATGCACCTTTCTAAAACTAAACATTGTCGAAAATGTTGTCTTAACTCTGAAAATAGCTCTTTAGTCTTTCAATGGAAGCAATTTCTTATAAGTAACCGTTGCTAGAATACTTTTTGATGGCTCTATAGAACTGTTCATAGAATTTTATGCGCATACGATTCTCGTACTGCTTATAATAAGATGGAAAAGGACGAGAAGTTTTGCTTACTCGTTTCTTCACATTGATTTTTTTGACATCTGTCCGAAACAAAAACAAATCGTGATTTGAAATGGAAAGATCTATTAAACTATCACGAGATTAAAGTTATCTTTGATTTTTTTCTTTTTTTGCAGCTTTCAAAACAATTAGAACATTTTACGATTTTCCCTAATTTTCGGAAAACAAAGCCAGCAATGTAACCCACAGCAAGTAATGAAAAATCCCTGAAACTACTTGGCATTGCCAACTAGAAATTAAAATATTCTTCTAAATCATCTTCTAAGTTAAGACAGAATTATCAAAAGTATCGAGACCGAATTATCTTCGGTTGCCAAGTTAAAATCTAAGCTATAAGCATTCAGATCGTATCGATCAGTTTTCTTAATTTTTTTATTTTAGCGGTCACGTTCAAAATCTTGGTTTCATCCATTGTATGTGTATTACTTGTACTAACCCTGATGGAAATAATTCAGACTTTTTCAGAGAACTAATAAAATAAAATATAACAACTCGCCCCGGCGAGAGTCGAACTCACAATCTCCTGTTTACTAGATAGGCGCTCTAACTAACTAAGCCACGACATCAAAATAGTATATGTTATACATTCAACACTTTATACATAACAATGTCGTGACTTTAGTTAGAGTTAGTTAGAGCGCCTGTCTAGTAAGCAGGATATCGTGAGTTCCAATCTCGCCGGAGTGAGTTGTTATATTTTATGTAATTAGTTCTCTGAAAAAGTCTGAACTACTATTATTAAGTCTGAATAACTCTTCTGGCAGTTTTCTGTCTTTAAATCATTTATAAAACATTTATTTTATTTTTTCGGACCTTTTCAGGGATTTTCAGAAAAATACGACTGTCAGAAGTTTTATTCAGAGTTTTAAAAGAATTATTCTTAATTATTCTCAGTTTTTGAAGAAAATTATTTCCACCAGGAAACTTTTACTTCAAGTCGCACTAATAATCGTTTAAATGCTGAAATTACCCTTGACCGGAACCAACTAATTCTGGCTCTAATTATGGGAAAAAATAACTCCAAATGATTTTGACTTTACTTATGGGTCATTAAATACTAGATAATGAAATAGAGCATTATCGGGCTTAATATATCGATCATAAGTCATAATTGATGCCATATATGCCGTATAGAATCCGACAAATCTTGTTTTTCTGAAGCGCTTGAAGATCGGTATTAGGACACCATAACTTGAAGCTTGCTGAGATATTCTAATTCGGTTAGTATTCTCGGGCGTCAAATTTGCTCGTTTTCTCTAGTCAAGGGACTTGTAGCGGTATCGCTTCTTCATTAAATTATTATTATAATTTTGTTCATCATTTTTATTTGTTGCATAACAACTATTACTTCCCCCTATACAAAATTATAATAATACAATCCGAGGGTCCATATAATAATACAAAATTATAATAATAATTTAATGAAGAAGCGATACCGCTACAGACTCTTAAAGCCTTTACTATAAGGGTTTCGGTCGTTCAGAAGATCAAACAGACAATCGACGTTTACACTGGAGCTCAGAGTTTGGGCAGCTAGATAAACTTTCAGAATTATTTTTTTATATTCAATATTCAATAGTTTTTAGCGAAATATGTTTACTAGTCTTAAACCCTCTCTCTCCTGTAGATATCCTAATTGAACAACATACTTCGATTCGATTGCATTACCATCTCCATCACAAAGGATATTTAAATCATGCTAAGCGTTTCTAATATTTTTAAAAATCATGACAAGCATTCAGAATGACAATTTGGATGAGGAAAGTATGTTGGATGAAATATTAGTTGAGGAAAGTATGATTTTGCATCTATGTTCATACTCATATCTTTTGGATCATCAAGGGTGATTAAACATATTTCAACACCGAATTCATGGAGTATCACCAAAGTAAGCAATCGGTAATTTCCAACTACATCTAATGAAACTAACATCATCACCAAAGCATGTTTCACCTCTTAAATGTTCACTAATATCAAATTTATAATTTTTTACCCTTTTCAGTTGTTGCACTGGTGACGCTGTGAATGTCAAATAGCCCACGCATTCCCATCCCGACTCTCTGGAGACCTTTTTTAATTCCCATTTTTTCTTACATTAAAGCGCAAATCAATCGCTTATTAATTTTTTTATAGTCTCGACTTTTTAATTATTGTGTATTTAAACATTCTTCTGAAAACCCCTGTTCCGCGTCAATGCTATTATACTACGATCGAAGACAACTAGGATGATAGGGTAACGAGTTGGAAAAAGAATCGCGAAGATAATCATAAGCTTTAAGTGAATAAAAATGCAAAATTAACGCGAAAGACTGACCTAAATTGTGGAGAATATTTTTCTTTGCTAATGGGACCACGACTATTCGCATTCATACCTACTAATATGTTTTACTATCTCACATGCAACATCATCAAAATTGTTAATATTGCACCAACCTTCAGGTACCTCTTTAAACTTTTGCAAATCCGCAACGACATTTTTCAACTTCTTGACATTCACATGACGTCGTTGCTGCTTTTTTATCAGACATTTATTTTTCTTCAATAGACTCAAAATTTTTTCATTGGCTTTATTAAGTTGACTTTTTAAAACTTCTGGATTGAGCATGTAGGAATGATCGTGGTCTATGGTCCGCACTTTTTCAGCTAAAGATGCAGCCCATACAGTGACTTCATCAGCTTCCATTCCTAAAAATTAAAAACAAAATTAATATTTGTTTTCTTTGTCCTTACATAATAATACAACTATTTTTCCATTTTCATTCTTTGATCTCGAATTTCTTTATTTCAATAAATATACTAAATACTCCTAATTAATTATATATATGCAATGAGATAAACAATTTGCGAAGTTTAATTTAATTATATACGTATGACCGGAAAAATAAATTAATTTAAACGGCAACCCTGGGCCCAAAGACCGCTATTCAATTTTCAAATTACTAAAACTTTTTGAAATTTCAAATTGCATATGATGCAAATTGAAAATATTGAATGTTTCTAACGTGAAAAAATTGTAATTTATTTTATACTAACATTACCTGTTGCGGCTTCGCCCGCAAATTTTCTAAAGGCCTATAACTATAATCAACACCAGGCGCCATTGAAGAGCGAAGAACTTGTTATGTGTACGTACACTTTAAGTTATGCTAGCTAGCTAAATATACTAGTACAATTCAAATAGTTCAATTAGTTCTTAAGTCAAAAATTGGTCGACCAAATATAATAGCAAATTAGAAAATGTGTGTTGGAATCTAGAGGGGGAGATTTTGTTGTAATGAAAATTATTGAGAATAATTGATCCAACACACATTTTAATTATGAAATAGAAAAATATTAAGTAAAATATTACGAAAAATATTTAACAAAACAATATTTTTCTCCTTGGAAAAAGTTTTTTTTGAAAGAAGTACAAAAAGAAAATAATATAGCTCGATTTATTTTTTTTCTTAAACTAAGTTTTTTTTAAGTCGAAAATTGGAAAAAGATTAATAGATGCTTTTGATTTAAAGTTTTTCTATTTAAAAAAAAATCAAAAATTGAAAAAAATTATTACATACAATTTAATTTAAAAAAATCAAAAGTCATACAAATTGAATGTTTTTGATAAATAACATAAATAGATCACAAATAAATAATTTTGTAAAAACAAGTAACCAGAATAAACAAGCTTGTTATGAATGTATCATAAAATTTGTGTATAGATTTTGAATTCACACTGGCCGTGTTCATTAAGTCGGTAGTTAAATATCAACCAAGCGGGGTGTGATAATGTTTCAAATCTCGGAAAGGTATTATAATTTTTAATTAATTTTATAAATAATCTGAACACTCCGACTACGTCCATGGTTGTTGATAAACTAAAATATTCTAGAAGCCTCCATGCAAAAATATATTATCAAAAAAAATATTTATTCAAAAAAACAACCAGGTTCTCGAAAGATTTTTGATGGGTATATAAACCGGTGACCAGTGTTGATTCAAGTCAGTTTAAATTCGGCTATTGTCTGATTAGTTTAAAAGTTTAATATCGACTATTGTCTGATTAGTTCAAAGTATATAATTGTTGTTCAATCCAGATCAAGTTAAAGTTGGAATTTGTACCAGTAATTCAAAGTTTGACATTGTGTTGAAAAATTAAAATAATTGTTGAAAAAGAAATTGGATTCTAAAAAATTTTTTTTTAAGCATAAAATCAGGTTTTTTTTTGTTTCGTGAAAACTTGTGTTCAATTTAATTTTTTTTTTCTTTTCTTTAAAAAAAACGTGCGTGTCATTTCAATTACAAAATATTTAGTAAACTTTTTACTAATATATATTTTTTTGTTTTTGTCGAGTATCGGAATCATTTGCAGGTTCGGGCAGCGCTCCTTTGAGGTATAAAGAGAGCGAAGATACCGCGACAAACTGAATAACATAATATTTCTCCCTGTCAAGGACTGATTATTCTAAAACGCTGTTAAACGTATTTATTCGTTTATTTATAATTTATAGGCTAAATATCAATTTTCATGTCTCTAATTCTAAAATACTGAACTCTCATACAAACGCACATCTCCTGTTTCGCCTCCTTGAGGATCCATTTTCCAAAATCAGAAACACGTATTTTATGATGTATAACTGAAATAGAAATTATCTTCAAAAAAACCGAAACACTGACACCCTTATAGTCACTCCTAAGGGTTTATTTTCGAAAAACTTTAAAACGTGTATTTCTATATTTATTATAGCTGACCAGCACAGTCTTCGTACTGAAATTGTGTCTAAACTATTGGTTGTATGAAAAACTATTTCATACAAAAGTTGTTGTTTTTATCAGATAAACATTTTTTATGTTTAAAGATTTTCTCTATCTTGCATCGTTAAAAAGTTTTTAGAGTGCATGAAATACAAACTTATAGCCTATGTCACTCGAGAATAGTGTAATTTTCTATCAGTGAAAGAATTTTTAGAATCTGTTCCAGAGAATACCCCCTAAGTATAAGTACTATCTGACCCACACAGAATTGGCACTGAAATTGTGTTTAACTATTGGTTGTGTGAAAAAAGGTTTCATGCAAAAGTTGTTAGATGTTATTAGATAAACATTTTTATATTTATAGATTTTCTTTATCTTGCATCATTTAAAGTTATTTTTTAGCATGCCACGCCAACACGGATTTAGTAGCTTCCACGCGAACATGGATGCATTAAACAAGAACTTTTTATAGCCTATGCCACTCCGGAATAATGTAGCTTCCTATCACGCCACTTTTGCTGTCCATTATACAAGTCAGGGTGTTTTTCAGGTATTTCCATAATTTGTAGTTTACTTCCTCTTAAACAGCGCACATATTGTGTCACATACATTGATGGCATGACTTCCATAAGCATTTTAATAAAATCCCATTATCTGCACGATATCTCAAAAACGGTTATTGATTTTAAAAAAATGACCTGGATATAAATAATAGAGAATTATATGCTATAAAAGTTTCATAATTAGTTACTTTAAACATGATTTGACGAATAGCAAACGAGATATTTGCAAAAAACCGATTTTTTTCTACCTTTCCCTTCGAATATCTTAAGACGGGGACAGGTTATTATATGAAACTTTTGATCCAGTGTTTAGAATGTCCAAAGAAAGGTCTATGCAAATTTTCAGCTTATCATCTTTCATTCCGAAGTTCCGCCGATTTTTTGTCCTACGTTATTGGACTATAATTTATACAATAATAGTTCTCACATATTTTAACTTTTAATTTTTTTGAAATGTTTGTGAAAAAAAAATATTTGTCTGAAAAAGTGTGAAATTTCAATATTTTTAAGTTGAATTATTAATAATTATAAACTTCAAAAATAATTAAAGCTCCTTTTAAATTTGATTTTACATATTGAATATATAATATATAACTAAGTGAACTTTCAATAACGGTCTGTGACGCCGGAGTTACCGTTAGCGTGCAAAATTTTAAGCTTACCGTTTACAGGTTAACAATGATCTTCAAAAATAAAAATAAAAATTATAACATAAAAATAAAATAGTAACTTGAAAATACTAACTTTTCGCTGAAACAGGAAAATCTTCTACCTTGGCCATGTTTTCTAAAGGTAACTGAGGACTGCTCAGAGGATTAGAAGCTACAATTCCATTATTATTTTGAAATAAAGTCGGGATACTGCCATCTCGCCGCTGTAAAGGTAACTGAGGCCTGCTCAGAGAATTAGAAGCTACAATTTCATTTTTATTTTGAAATAAAGTCGGTATACTGCCATCTCGCCGCCGAAACATTTTATCACGCCGATCGATACAATTTTTTTCAAAATGATCGGAGCATAGTACGGAACTGCGAACAGGTTTCCAATTCGACCAACCCATATTTTGGATCCATTTATGCTTTTCTATTTCATCGGTGGGGAATCTATAACGTTAAAAATTATTATTATTTACTCATGCGGGATAAGTACTATCGTACTGCCCGCATTTCCGTGCGGTAAATGACTGTTTGCCCATTCAATTATTACCACACTACTTAGATCTATTGCTAGATCTTTCCGCCCTAGGGCGCAAAGTAAACTTTGCACACTCAAATAAATATTTGCAATACATCTAAGTATGTCTAGTATATACAGTAAGTAGAGCGTCGATTATCCGAACTAATGTTGGCATGGGTGGTTTGAATAATCGAAATTCACTTAAAAAAACATGGTTCTTTTAATGAAAGAGCCACTCGTTTTCTTTTTAATGACATGCTGTATGTAATTTTTTTTTAAAAGTTATCACAAATGCGATATGCACCTCACAAAGAACGATTTAAAACTGAAGGTGAGCTATCTATTACCAACCAAATGAATGGGAAGTGATTCAGAGAAACAAATGAAATGACCTAATTAGGTATACCTAATATTATTAGGCAGTATTATTTGTTATACCTAATTACTATATATAAACAGTAATTTTAACAATACAAATAAGTAATTAGATGATCAATTTAATTAAAATTACATTTGAAAAAAAAAACCGGTTCCGTTAATTGAACGTTCCGATAATCGACGCTCTATTGTAATTGAGTGGGCATGAATAAATATAATAGGCATTTTTAATAAATAGTGATTAAGCTACAAGATACTTTGTTTTATTCATGAATAGGCATGGCTATTCAATTATTACCAGACTACTTAGAGTTACTATTTACATCTAAGTAGTCTGGTAATAATTGAATAGCCAAACAGCCATTTAACGCCCGAAAGAACGGGCGCTAAAATAGAACTATTCCCGCATTAGTAAAAACAAATAGTATCTGCATCTCGTGCGGTGTTGTCGATTGCCCACTCGAGCGAATGAGTGGACAATATTGCTCTCGTGGGCAATCGACAACTTACCGCACTTGTTGCACAAGATACTATTATTTTCATATAATATTCATATATTTTGAATCCATTTATGCTTTCTATTTCATTGGTGGAGAATGTAAAAAAGTTAAAATCTATTTTATTTTCATATGATAAATTTATTTTTAAATAAAAAACTTTTGGAAAAAAACCAAAATGTGTGAATTTAGTATTTTTCGCAGATTTACTCATTTGTCAAATTTGTGTTCGGAATATTTTTTAGCAGGAGCGGCGACCGTAAAAAGCTCATTGAATTAGGTGATGTAACTTTCAGAAAATATAGTACACATATTGACCTCAATCACTTGCCTAGGCAACCCTGTAATACATAATAAATGTATTACATAATATTTTTTAACAAATATCTAAAAAAATCTTTTAATTTTATGATTAACTATTTTCATTAAAAAAAATGTCCTGAACACAAGAGATGGTATTTACTTGGCTTCCAATTGGGTTCGTATCCCATATTTTGGATCCAAAGTTTTTGTACGGATGATGGAATTTCGTAAAAATTTCTTCAAATGTCCATCGATCCTACCCTACTTGACGTTAACAATGACCATCGTTAAAATTTTTATACATGTATAATGTATATATATATACATATATATATATATATATATATATATATATATATATATATATGTATATATATATATATATATATATGTATATAGGTATAATGTATATATATATATCCAGTGTCGGGTTGGCCATATAGTCGGGGTGGTTTTTTCCACCCGCGTCCTAGCCTACGATGGGCCCCCAGATATACCACCTACACGCAAAATTGTTCATACACGGAGAAGGAAAAAATAAGAACAGTACTACATCTACGAACATGAATCAAACAGCAAAGAACGCTTTTGTCGAAGAGATTTGGATGTATGCCGAAGCTGCATGCTAAGTGCATGTGAACTTTTGTCCCAATATAACATACACATTAATACGTACTCCAACTTACATAGCTTATTGTGTAATCCTCAATTCTGTTCGTTTTGTCACTATGAAAACACATAAAAAAGTCCATAACGAAATCGAAAATTATTGGAGATCAAAGGTCGTGAAAATCTGTTTTTCTCTAATATCTCGTAAGCTATTCATTTAGGGTCAATAAAGATCACTAAAAACTGAGAATAATTAAGAATAATTCTTTTAAAACTCTGAATAAAACTTCTAAACGTCGTATTTTTCTGAAAATCTCTGAAAAAGTCTGAAAAATAAAATAAATGTTTTATAAATGATTTAAAGAAAGAAAACATAATATTTTGGACTCTGCTAGAAGAGTTATTCAGACTTTTTCAGAGAATTAATTAAAATATAACAGTTTTTCAGTTAATTTGTTTTTTGAAGGAATGTCTCGTATTATGTTTTAAAGAAATGTCTCGTATTGTCTTAATAATAGTAATTCAGATTTTTTCAAAGAAATAATTAAATAAAATATAACAACTCGCCCCGGCGAGATTCGAACTCACGATATCCTCTTTACTAGACAGACGCTTTAACTAAGCCACGACACGTATCACTTTATACATAACAAATACTATTTTAATAATTTATTATTTTGAAAATAAATTATCAAAACAGTGTCAAGTTCCTGTGTTATACCCATGGAATATAACGACATTAGGTATGTGCCTAAAGTAACCGAAAATAGATTTTGGGAACTCATCATATCACTTGAATTATGCTCTCTGATTGATAAATTATAAACTACAGCTAGTAGGTCTATCTTTCCTGCCACAACCTTTCGCCTACAAGTCTCATGGTTTCACTCTGGTGAACTACTTACAAACTACTGTCTATTTTATTTTACAGACAATATTTGTAAGTCAATTAGTTTTAAGCTATCGACAGGCCGACGTATCAGTGTTAAAATTAATTTTATTTTCTTCATGAAGTTTTAACATTTTGTGTGTTTGCATTAATTTAGTTTCAATAGGACGATATTTTTATTTTATTTTGAAATGAGCCGATGTGTGTCGTAACTGATTGCAAAAATCCGAATAGATAAAACCAAGGATGCTGTTTTCTATGAAAAGTAGAAGGAAGACATTGTAGTCGAAATACGTATTTATAATACAAAAAACTGATCTAGGTAAAGGAGGTGAATTTGAAATTTTATTTCAAAAACCTAGAGTTCTCACTAATTATCATTCGATAATATAATGTTTATAACTAAATAGCAGTTCAATAAGTGACCCAAATAGCTCTAGTGTACTATTAGATGATATGAATAAATGATATAATACGAACTTAATCAAAAGAAGATTAAAATAATAATTTTATTTACTAAAATATTTATTTACTATAACATGAAATAAATTGAATGTATTTATTTAGAGTTTGTTAACCCGACTTCAAAAAGGAGGATGGTTCTCAATTCGTCTGTTTTTTTTTTTTTTTAATATGTGTCACCTCAGAACTTCGTCATTTATGAACCGATTTTGATTTTTTTTTTTTTGTTTTAAAGGGTTTGGTTTCCCATTGGTCCCATTGGCACCAAATTGCATTCTGATGAGGGGATCCCCGGGAAATCGAGGAAAATCCTCATTTTATATGTGATAACCGATTTCTGCGATTTTTTTGGGTATACTCATTTATAATGGGAAAATAAGAAAATTTTTTTAAAAACTTCAAAAAAATTTTTTACAAAAAAAAACCGACCCCAAAAAAAATTTTTTTACAAAAAAAAAAACAAGATGCATGTAAAAAAAAACTGAAAATCTGTTATTAAAAAATGCACTAAAAATTTTAAAAAAAAATGGATAAAAAAAATGTGTTATAAAAAAATGCACTAAAAGTTAGTAGGTCGTTTAGTTGGTCTACCCATATTTAGAAAAATAAAATAAGTTATAGAACTTCAAAGTCACTAAAAAGCGAGAAATAAAAAATTTTTGACAAAATGGAAACCTGACTTCAAAAATCAAATATTCTAAAACAAAAAATGCACTAAAAAGTATAAAAATAATTGCATACTCTTGTGCCAATTTTAGTTCACCTAAGCAAAATTTTTTAAATATATATGTACAATTATTGTTATTTTTGGCGGCGGTGTCCAAAATTTATGTGAATTTCTCTATGCTGACACCGACTCCAAAAATAACAATAATTGTACATATATATTTAAAAATTTTTGCTTAGGTTAACTAAAATTGGTACAAGAATATGCAATTATTTTTTTACTTTTTAGTGCATTTTTTGTTTTAGAATATTTTATTTTTGAAGTCGGGTTTCTATTTTGTCAAAATATTTTTTATTTTAAAATTTATACTTTTTGGCGCCATCCTAATTTATGGCTTCTTGACGGACACTTTTGATACACATAGTTGAATTTTTGATACATATAGTTGGTACTCCTTCCCTCTACCCTCTCTGGCGTCATATACTTTAGATTTCCAAACGATACATTTTATTGACCTCCGTAAAGTTAGTCCGACTTCATTTTCCAGAACTTTTCTTTATGCAAATCGTTTGAGAGAAACGAAAAAACGTTTGAGAGTTATTATTTTTTACGTAAAAACGATTTTAATTTCGAGTGTTAACTTGGCCATTTTTTTATCTCCTGAAAAAATAGACTTGGACGCTTAATTTTTTTTCTAATCGTTTGAGAATCGTTCGAGAGGGTTTGAGAGAAAAGAAAAAAACGTTTGAGAGTTATTATTTTTTACGTAAAAACGATTTTAATTTTTTACGTAAAGTTAGCCCCCAAATAAAAATCTCAAAACTTTTGCTAATGCAAATCGTTAGAAAGAGTTTGAGAGAGCACAACAATTATTTGATATTTAATATCATGGATACTACACAAGGATACCGAACTCAAACGGGAGAACTGACAAAATATGGCAACGAAATGGTATAGTAATATTTACTTTTTATGCCACTAGCGTCGCTAGTTGTTCATCCGTACTACAATCCGTATCGAAGTGAATATAGTATAATAAAAAGGAGTGAAGTAGGCAAGTAACCAATTTTATTTCGTAATGATTATTTTACAGTATGCAATTTGTTTCAACTAATTCCTTATTGAAAAATTGAAATTACTTATCATTTATTAATAAAAGTATTTTATTGAAAAAATACTTTGGCTGCAAATAATTTTTATAATACTATAAATGCGTAATGTTTTTCAATTAAAACTCGCGCCTTATACTCTCACCACTGTTATAGAAACCGGCATAGAATACTCTCACCGGCATAGAAACGACACTACTGACATCTTTTTTTTGCCAATTATTTGTTTACATGGAGTTCGGTATCCTTGTGTAGTATCCACGGTCAATATTTTTTACATAAAAACGATTTTAATTTTGTGTGTGAAGCTGGCCTCACTTAATTTTTTGTGTGAAGGTCTTTGAAGCACTTTGTCCCATTGCATTTCTCAAAACTTTCTTTTATGTAAATCGTTAGAGAGAGTTTGAGAGATAACAATAATTATTTGAGAGTTTATATTTTTTACGTTAAAACAATTTTAAGTTTTTGTGTGAAGGTGGCCTCCACTTTTTCCCATTGCATTTCTGAAAACTTTCTTTTATGTAAATCTTTAGAGAGAGTTTGAGAGAGAACAATAATTATTTGAGAGTTTATATTTTTTACGTTAAAACAATTTTAAGTTTTTGTATGAAGGTGGTCCCCATCTGGCCACCAAGTACAGGACAGAAATACTTTTTCGATTTGTTTCCTTTTTTATAAGATTTTATTTCACAAATTTATAGTGGCGTATGAAAATAAAAACGATATATGATAAAATGTGTAAATCCAATTTGCCATTAATCATTCAGTCTCAATTTTCTTATGGAATTTAAATAGTTTAGGCTGATTTTAAAAGAACTTTTTTTAATTACATACTTATTTACTAATGAATTTTTTTTTATTATAACTCGAATTTGCGCAGAGAATTTCTCGGGCGAGTGCCATTAAAAAAATTATCAGGAGCAAAACATATATTTAGAAAAATTGAAGATTTATTAACCAAATCCACTCTTACTTCCATTCTACTAGAGCCTATTTTATGTTTAGTAAGAACTAGAACTTGCGTTCGATTTGAAGTAAAAAACAAATTTAATAAAAAATTATAAAAACAAACTACTGTTTATTCCTTACATTTTTATTCCATAAACCTTTAGATGGCCTAAGTTTTTTTCAGATTAAAATAATGTTTTATTCAGAGAATCGATTAAATTACAGCATTAACCTGTTTCAACCGTAACCGCGATTGTAAGTCAGCGCCATACGAACGTTGGTCTTTTATCATAAAAATCTATCAATTTTTATGCCCCAAGCAAAATATCACCACGAATTAAAACTTTTTCTAGAATTTTTTAAATTAATAATGTCTATCGTAAAAGTTGTTGTTCATATATTTACTTACACCCAATTATTTTCAAATACTTAAAATCTTTTTAATTTTTTAGATCAATAGTTTTCGATTTTAAATATTTTGAACTTGAAGATACCTCTTATTAAGTTGCATTATTTTAGTAAAATAAATATAACTTCAATTAGCATTCTCATTGCTACCATGGTATAACTAAAGCAAGTATTTGCCAAACGAATCCAATATTATCCTTTTTCGGTCATCTTCCAAGATGCGTCATCATATCATAAATTTTCAATAAGTTTTTTGTTTATTCTTCTTATATTCTCGAACCTACTTAAGTTATAAACATTTGTTTATGGAAAAAGATAATCGCATAATTTATTTAAAATCAATTATGTTTAAGGACTTTCGAAATTATAACGTTTTTTTTTGTATTATTTAAAATCATTTGTTATTTTTAAGGACTTTCGAAATTATAACGTTTTTTTGTAGTCTACTAATAACATGCAATAAGTTCAACTGAATAGATTATAATTGCGTATTCTTTAAATTAATATAAAGTCCTTTGATAATTTCCTAGACGCATCATCATTATTTGCGCGCGTCTATACCTGATTAGTGTACACCATGCTACCAACAATTTTCAATTAATTTAGTTTTAACGATTGGTACACTTTGTTTTCAAGTGCAAAATCGTAATTACTAATCATAATGGTTATTAATGGCCGTGGTCGGCCGAACTAAGTCCTTAGTAAACTAAGTAAGTTACAGTAGATAAAATTTTGTTCTGAGCTTCTGAGCGCAGCGAGTTTCAGCCTGGACACACTATCTTTAGCTCCATTCATTTAGCCCCTCATTAACACTAAATCTAATTATTTTTTATCTCAATCGTTTGACGGTCGTTTGATGGTTAATGATGGCTTATTTAAATCGTTTGACGGTAATTAGTTTATTTATAAAAAATTGTTTTCTAATCGACCTAAATTTTTTTTTTTTAGCCCCTCAATTACAAAACTTTTGAGATTATTTTCTTTCAATCGACGAAAAGACGTTTGACGGTGATTGATGGTCTATTATTTTTACTAAAACAACAATATTTTATTAGTTATTCATAATTTACTATATTATCCATTACACACTCCCGTTAGTGCATCCATTTCTCGCTGAGAGAGTTACCTGTATTCGCCATAGAGATAATATATATAGAGTAGGCAAGCCGAGTCAAAAGTTGCCCCTCAGAAAAAGGAAGAGAATTGCGTAGGTTGAGCTATCTCTTTTTAACGACTAATATATAGCATAGAGATAATATATACTCTATAGATATAATTATAATCATTATATATCATAGAGAATATATCGTAGAGAATATATTAGACCACGCATGGCGCTGAGAACGGTGGCGCTCGGAGCGAATAAGCGCAGTATTTTAGTGCAATGGCTCCAGCAGTTCCGGTCTCTGCGAAACCCGAAAAAACTCTTTGAAACCAACGCGAAACGTAAGCTAAAGCGAACCGTAAGTCAGGCAACGCGAAGCGTTGGCCAATGAGAAGCGTTCGTTATGCAAAGCGAAGCGTCAGTGAACCGTACAAGCGAACTGTAAGTCAGCCAACGCGAAGCGTTAGTAAATCAACGCATAGCGTTGGTAAACGCAAGGCGTTAACCAACGCGAAACGCAAGCTAAAGCGAACCGTTAGTCACCCAACGCGAAGCGTTGATCAATGAGAAGCGTTGGTCAATAGGAAGCGTTAGGTCAACGCGAAGCGTTAGTTAATCAAAGCGAAGCGTCAGTGATTCAACGCGAAGCGTGATTTCACGTGTAGCGTCAATCAACACGAAGCACTAGTTAACGAGAAAGAAGAGAAAGTTAACGCGGAGCGTAAGCAACTCAACGCTAAGCGTTGTTAAACTCAAAGCGTAGCGTAAGCTTAAGCGAACCGTAAGTCAGTAAACGCGAAACGTTGGTCAATGCGAAACGTTAGTGCATGGGAAGCGTTAGGCGACGTTAGTCGCCGCGAAGTTGTGGTTACTCAACTTGAATAGCATATATATTCACTATTTTGAAAAATATACTTGTTTATCAAACCTATAAGACATCCTTCTCATACACATTGCTTAATGTATCTGTACATATGTACTCTCACATACTCGTGGGATATATGATACGAAGATGTAAACTAAACAGACGGTATTGCATTACTTATTGTTTAAAATCCCATTGTAAAATAATACCTTAAAGGTATTACAGAACCATATTCCATTCTAAAATGCAGACATTCATGGCAAAGTCAGTAATTACAGAACCATATTCCATTATTTCAAATAATGGAATATGGTCTGTAATGACTGATTTTAAATTAGGGAGTTTTAAATTAATAATTATTAGAGGTGAAACGGATAGTGGTTTGGTCGGATACCGGATATTCGGCAAGCTACGAGGCCGGATATTCGGCCCTTTATCGCGTTACACGATGCGATCAGTTTGATTTGAATATAGGCGCGGTGAACGAGATCGGTAATATTCGGGCGCGTTCGGGTATCGCGCGTGTCAGTTTGTGTTTGTTTCTCAGTTCTTTTGTTTATTCCATTGTTTCTTCACTTGTCTCGTGGTTTTATGTTTGATTGATTAACAAGAAATGTCATCATCAAAAAAACGATAGCCAATTTGGCAATATTTTGATATAAACAGTGACGATAACAAGTAGGCGGCATGTTTATTGTGTCAGGTTCAAATTTCTCGAGGTGGTGAAGGAAAAAAGGCAGGTACATAAGTTTTAGAGGTTATGTTTTTGCTTCAATTGAACGAAAAGATAGTAAAACGAAAAATTATGAATATTCTTATATTCTTAAACTGCACGTGAGTTCGACTCGCACTTGGCAAGTTTTTTTTTTATTTATGTACATTGTGAATCGGTACAGTATTTGAAAGTATGTTTTTTGTCATTCATCAGGTACTTCATCCATGAGTAATTATTTAAAGTCCAAACATCCAGAGGAGTTTAAATTGATAAATAAAAGTAAAACTGGTGAAATTTCAAAGCCGGTTGTGGCTCTGGGACATGCCATTCCCAGCACAAGTGCATCTTCAACATCAGCAGAAAAGCAACTAACACTGTCGGAATCGTTTGAAAGAAAATTACTTTGGGATGTGAATGATGTCAAAGCCAAAAAATATCATTATTTAATTGCAGAAATGATTGCTATAGATAACGAGCCGTTCAGTATCGTAGAAAAGGTCGGGTTTAAAAGGCTTCTAGAACAAGCGCTACCTCGTTATCAAGTCGCACTTATATTACTCAAAAATTTATTCCCGATATCTACAACAGAATATAATTTTAACAAATATTCCAAAAGCTATTGCAGTTTCTGTTACTTTTGACATTTGGACCTTCCTGCACAATAGTTCCAACTTCTTGAGTTTCACAGCCCATTGGTTGTCTCCGGAATTTCAGCTGCAACACGGCGTTCTTGATACGAAACCGTTTTCAGGATCACACACTGGAAAAAATATAGCAAAGGAACTGAACGCTATTGCTGCTCGCTGGGATATTGAGAAAAATAAAATTCAAGTGAATTTTCTGAACTGAACTCACGTGCAGTTTAAGAATATAAGAATATTCATAATTTTTCGTTTTACTATCTTTTCGTTCAATTGAAGCAAAAACATCTAAAACTTACGTACCTGCCTTTTTTCCTTCACCACCTCGAGAAATTAATCCATGATCCGTGATAGTGGCTTACTAATCCATGATAGTGGCGCTAATCTGGTGAACGGAGCTCGAGTTGCAAAGTATGATTCTACTAGATGTTTCATACATTCGCTTCAGCGAGTTGTTAATGAGTCAATGAAGGGTCAAGCTGAAGTATTAGACATGCTTGCTACTGGAAGACGTCTAGTAACTCATTTAAATCATTCAGGTTTAGCACAAGAAAAATTGTTTTCAATTCAAAAGGAGTTAAATTTACCGCAGCATCAGTTAGTGCAGGACATTAACACGAGGTGGAACTTTACCTTCTACATGGCAGAACGCTTGTTGGAACAAAAAAGGGCTATCTCTCTTTATGTCGCTGAACATACACACTCACTAATTTGATGATACAGCAGTGGGGGGCCTGATGGAACAGTGCATAAGTCTTTTAAAACCATTTGAAGAACAATTTGACTGCACAAAGAACACAGGACTTAGCTCGTATGACAGCTTTTTTGAAAGCTGAATTGGAAAGTCGTTTTAAATCCTTAGGAGAGAATCTAAACTACCTATTTGCTACCCTTTTAGACCCAAGGTTCAAGTCACAATATTTAAGAGTTCTTGAAACTGAAAAAGCTAGACAGAAAATCATGATAGAGTATATAAAAAACTCTTACGACGAATCTTCTTCTGATAGTAACAGATCATCGCCGTTTTCAACACCTGCTAAACGAATGAAAGAAGATGAAACTAGATCCAACTTCACACGTGAAGCTCATGACACTTTTTGGGACTGTTTCAATGAAGTGGCAAAGGATAATAATAGTAGTGATCTTCGCGATCAAGAAAAACAAAATCCAATTGCTAAGGAGATTGACATCTCGAATCGATCGCAATCACGACCCATACATTTGGTGGTCAGTTAATTTGAATCAGTACTCGCAGTTGTCAAGGTTTGCTATAATTTATCTTTCAGCACCTGGCAGAAGCGTTTACAGCGAAAGGCTATTTTCAGAAGCTGGTCTGGTATACGAAGCCAAGCGGAGTCACCTCTTACCAACAAATGCTGAAAATTTGGTATTCATTCGCCACAATTTGCCACTTGTTAATTTTGAGTACTAAACTAATTAATAAAAGAAACATTTTTGACGTGCGATTATAAAAATAAACGGTGTCCATAACTTATTGTGGTATGATTTGCCTTGTGTAAAATAATGAGAATTTTTTGAATTTTACTATCCGGAATCCGGCCGGATACTGAATTACTATCCGGTATCCGGCCGGATAGTGAAAACAAGACCGGATAATTACCGGATACCCGTTTCATCTCTAATAATCATTATAAAAATTGAAAAAAATGACACAAATTCAAAATTTTTTTTATTTACTCAAAAAATTGAAGAAAAAACGATAGATTAAGAAAAAAAAACGGTAGAAATACTAAAAAAGCGGTAGATCTACCGTTAAACGGGAGATCTGGCAACACTGCCCGTGACATACTAAGTAAAACGGCGGCATAAGAAAAGTTTCTTAGTATCTATAAAGTGTCCCGGCCAACAACTTAGCTCAGTACTCTAACTGCTAAGGACTTAATTCTACCGACCACGGCCAATAACAATTCAAAATATTTTTAGTGTAATTTATTTCTTGTTCTAATAATTTGACAGTTTTACGCTTGATAGGTTATGTTGATTTTCTTTGAAAAAAATTTATGAACACCATCACAAACTCCATGTGTCTAATGGAAAGCATGTACTATTTTTTTCTGAAAGTTTTATCCCCTTGGACTATTATTATATATTAGAATTTATTTATAAATTATATTTACCTATGAACCGATCTTCCTTTATTTAGGTCCGATGATTTTTTGCAGAACACACAACGACCCATTTCACAAATTCCGTTCACTTATAAAATAACGGTATACCAAAATAACTGTCACTTTTTTAAAAATGTAACCTATTTTTTGACAAAATTTATCAAATAATATTTATGATAAATTAAATAGAATGTATTTAATTCTGTACCCAAGAGGAGTTGCTGTCATAACTCCAATACTATTTACTTTGAAGTATCTATATTATGCAAGGGTGTACATAGCTTTGACTAATCTTATCTACTAATTTTGAATTATACTGCCATTTGATTCTTTTTTTAGGTTTGTTCAGGCCATAAGAGCACAAACAGGAAGTTCTATTATGCCCCCCCCCCCTAGATAACCTGATTAACTTAAATTCAATCTCCCCTTTATCTCTACTATTAGACAAATTTTTTATATGAAAAGATTATAGTGCCGCTAGATCCGCTTCTGAGTCAATGGCAGTTTTTCATATACATGTAAGTAGTAACAAATCGATATTAGACCCTTTCGTTAATTGACATGCTTAAAATACAAAACAACTTTCTCCAAGAATCATTAATTAATGATTTTATCAACCCTTTTTTTAAAATAAACATTGTAAAATTTCTGTTACTTCATAAGATTTCGAGAATAAATGTACTCAGAAAACTGAATAATTTTCTAAAGCCAAAAATATATTTTTAATTTATCAACCCTTTTTTAAATTAATATTTTAAAACTTCGCTGTCATTCCAGATTGCTCATAAAATTTCTGTTTTTCTCAAACTGTTCTGAGCTTCCCTTACTTCTCTGATTTTCTAGAATGTGAACATCCTAAAAATCTAAAATTTAGAGACTCATAAACGGCGAACTTACCTTTCTTATAATTGGTTGAACAATATATTTAACGCGGTTGAGTGAATTATATTCTAAAATTATTAGCTCGTTATAATTCACGAATAAATACCAGCAAAAATGTCCTTGAATTAAAAAATATCAAATTATCTTAATAATATACTTACAAAACATTTGCTACACCTCTTAATCTTTTATTAACTAGTGTTTTTAAACTAAAAAAAAATTGAAAAAGGAATCAGGAGAAGGGAAAAATTCTGACAATTGAAGATTAACTGAGATCGCTTAAGTATAGTTGGTTCTCTGCACCAAGTTCTCATTATTTACCCAAGTAAAGGTGCATTTTCATGCTGTCGCTGATTTTTAGCGACAAATGCGATCACGTGGTTAAAATTCAACATGCACGCCATCTGGAAATATTGTAGCGATAAATCGCAGGCTTAAGCGACAAAACACAAAGTAACAGCTGATAATATAGAATACTAAAAAATTCTGTTATATTTCTTAATATTTATCTCAATACCCGTTGAATTTAGAACATCACAAAGTAACAAAGTAGCTGCCTGATGTTTTGAATATATCGATGCTGTTTTTCGAATTACGTTGACGCTGATAGAACCCGACGAAAAAGCTAAAGTTTAGCTTTTTCGCTAAAATATTTCCAGATAAAATAGTCGTGCATGTTGAATTTTAACCAGGTGACCGCATTTGTCGCTAAATATCAGCGACAGCATGAAAATGCATCTTAACACTTCAACATGCATACCATTTTAAAAATAATGATATACCCATAAAATAAATGGTAATTGGTTAGGTGTTAAAAAATATTTTTATATGAGCAATTTAGTCTTTATTTAAAATTAAAGTTGGGAAAATGGATGTTAAAAAAATGAAAATTTGGATATTATTCTCCTGCATAAATTATACCTTATAAAGAATATGATCACCAACATATTTCAATGAAAGAACTTAACATCAAAAAGAGGCCTAATAAATTCAAAATATCCAATATCTTCCTTCGATCTACGCTCATCTGATCTGAGAATCTTGAGCTTCTGTTAAGTCTTCAAGATTTGTTTTTAAATAATTTTCGACCTTGAATTTCGTGGTGACGAAAACAGGACAATTTCAGATCATATTCTTTTAATAGTTTTCTCAATAATTCTTGAGATGCAAGAAATTGTGTTGCAGTTTTTTATTTCATTTTTGAACTTTTCTACTTTTTTCATCCATTATCTCTTCTTTTAATACCTTTTCAAACAAACGAAAATACTATTAGAAATATTTTTTTCTCTTATTATATTTTGGTTGGTTTTGTAACATAAAAATTGCTTTATTTTTCAATTGTACAAAAATGTCAAATCATATTTGTTGAAAGAAAGTTTTATTTCTAATGGTCTCATTGGCTCAATTATCAAGCATTGATCATTTTAGAATTTTTTTTTACAATTAGCGAATTATAACGTTCATCATGGCATTAGAACAGAATGAGATCATTAAAAACAAAATAATACAAACAGAAAATTTTACTTTACAAATTTAAACTGCACTTATGCTATAGTATGAAGGACGTGTCTAAGTAGAATTTTTTTAAATAATAAACTTAACGCTAAATACAAATAATAACAATGCCCTTTTTCAAATTTGAGATGTCATTATACTTTTTTAATTATATTATAAATTTTTCCACTTTAATACGACAGTTAGTAGTTACTGTTTTTATATAAATTAATATCAAGAAAAATTGGTTATTCTTGACGCCTCAAACCGAGCATGAATTCTACATGATTGACAAAAAAGAAAACTATTTTAAGGGTGTATTTTAAATATTTGGGGGGCCATCATCGTATGAAAGCCAGGCCATGGGTCAAGTGGATCTCTCAATATCGACCTGAAATTACATGTACAATAATAATCCAATTAACTTTATCAAATAAATAAATCAGAATGTTTATTTAAAAATCTAAATGGAAAAGTAACTAAAGATTGCCGTAAATGAGGAACGTTTAATTTTTAATCTTTTCCAAAAAAAACTTGGATGTGCTATGAAAAATCAATCGAAAATCACAGAATAACTACTCCAATTTTAAGCTAACTTCCACCAAATATTTCAGCATAAAAAGGGAAAATACATTTAATAATTATTGATTGCCATGTTGGTTCAATTCTTAGTGTATAACAAAGACGCCTTTGAACTATCAAGTATTTACCGCCAATATAAACTGACTAGCCAGCCCTAAAAATTTTGTTAACATTCTAAAACAATGCTTTATTACTGTACAATATTACACAATGTAAAAAATTTACACTTATTTATAGGTGAAAATTTACAAATCGCGATTTTTGACATTTGCTCGAAGCGTTGCATCGGTCTCATAGGTCTCCCTCCATATTAACAAAATATAATAATTTATAAGTCTATATAAAAAAAAAGTTCTCCGGGATGCGTAAGTAGATGCCTTATATTTGTATTCGCCTATTAATAAGGAATCACCTACATCAACACTATCATACTCTCTTCATACGATGGCAAGTCATTAATTAAAACGTGTTTAATTAATGGGATTTTAATATAACTGGCGACTAGCTACGAAGTGATACTGATTACGACTATATTTGATACTTGAAACTTGTGACAAGACATTACCTAATAATCAGGGCTATTTACAGTAAATATCTAGAGACGTTGTTAATTTTAACGAACCTAAACACACAACATCTGGACCTAACCATGACATTTGGTAGAAGCGAAAAAAAAAGTTTTGGTTTGTTTAAATGATGGAAGTTACAGAAAAGCAATAAGTACATTTTGGATGCAATATAAATATCACAAAAAAAAAACATCAATTACTAAAACTACTGCTTGACTCAATTTCTACTTATGTTACCCTAAATAGTTCCTAGCTGTTCAAGGTAATAAAAGTGTCAACTAAATGCACACGTCATGAATATCGGTTCACACAAGCAGTTATTAGATTTAAAAACATAAAGAAAATTAATTTGTATGTTAAATGCACGAAATGAATACTAAAAAATTAAATTTTTATTCGTTGAAAAAAACACTACAATGATAAAATATGTCCTGCACTAAAAATAAAAGAATGAAAGCTAATGAAATTATAAAAAAAGAATTGAAGAAATTTTTCTATAACAATAATTGTTAAAATAAAATGATGTGATTCGTAAAAACTATTCGACAATTTAAGCATTGGCACACCAAAGTTCGATGTGGAAATTTTAATACAATAACAAATGAAAAAAAATCGATAATTTAGTACAAAAAATATACAAAAACAAACTAAAATACATAAAAAACTGATGTGAAATTTGATTGGTGTGAAAATGCGTGTTCATTTAATTGTGAGTTTTTTCTAAACAAAAAAGAAAGAATTAGTATCTACACCCTGATTTTAATTTTTATTTATTGCCTAGTCGAACAATCAAATTTAAAAGTAGAAAAATTTTCTAAGAGAACACGTTGTCTCTCAAAAGTTTAAAATTCAAACTATTTCATAAATAATAAATTACCATTTGACATTTCAATCTGTTCTAACCGATACTTGGCATATTTGCATTTTATAAGGAGAAAACAAAGTAAAGTACGTAAGAATTAATAACAGATCTAATTATATTTTTAACTTTATTCACACGTTTAAGCTTAGCAAATAAATCAAACGATTTCACGTTGAATTTGTATTTATCCGAATAATTTTTTAGTTAGTCTTAAAGCAGAGAGTGAAAGTTTATCTTTTCAAGTTCGTGAAAGTTAGGAAAAGAAAAAAATACAAATACGTTGTCAAAAAAACATCAACGTAAATGAACTAAGAGGAATGATGACACCATTTAATTTACAAGGTTGTACATTAAAATCGGTTAAGAGAAACGACCTCAAGGTGAGTTCAGATATAATGATTTTGGAAGATTTTTGAAAAAATCTACTAGAAAACTGCAACGACTAGACAATAACACGTGTGTTAATTATTGCAAACTAAACATAATCCCTAATTGAATGATTAAAAATTCCAAAGAAAACGTTTTGTTTTTAACACTTTTTCAACATAAATAGAAAAAGTAAATAGAAACCACAAAGCTAG